>JAJIBD010008890.1:0-52692 GCA_021461705.1 Cryptotis parvus
TCTTTCTTTCTCTCTTTCTTTCTTTCTCTCTTTCTTTCTTCTCTCTTTCTTTCTTTCTTTCTTTCTTTCTTTCTTTCTTTCTTTCTTTCTTTCTTTCTTTCTCTCTTTCTTTCTTTCTTTCTTTCTTTCTCTCTCTCTCTCTCTCTTTCTCTCTTTCTTTCTTTTCTTTTCTTTCTTTCTTTCTTTCTTTCTTTCTTTTCTTTCTTTCTTTCTTTCTTTCTTTCTTTCTTTCTTTCTTTCTTTCTTTCTTTCTTTCTTCTTTCTTTCTTTCTTTCTTTCTTTCTTTCTTTCTTTCTTTCTTTTCTTTCTTTCTTTCTTTCTTTCTTTCTTTCCTTTCTCAGCAGCAGCTGCAAGGCAGAGTTTCTTCCAAGTCCATCCCTCTTTTTTTTTTTCTGCAGGGGTGAAGTCCGGAAAGATCTAGGTCTTCCTCATTTGTGGGGTGGAGGGTGGGGCTGCTGGCCAGGACCCCGGCACTCCCCAAAGATAATAATCTTAGTAACGTGGTTCTTTTGCATCTCATCTCCTTAACGTTCCATTTTGAGGTTAGTGTACTAGAATTTCCCTTTTATTGAATCAACAGTTAGTTATACAGAATCTCTTAGAATTTCCTGGCTGCATTTTACTCTTTACCTTGCACTTTTTTTGGTCTTTTTTTTATCCATATGTATGTGTTCCTTATGTATGGATGGTTGATGGTCTGACATAGAAAAAGACTGGGCCCCATTGGGTGAACCCAGAGCCAAGGCAGAGCCTGACAAGCTACCCGTGGTGTATTTGATATGCCAAAAACAGTAACAACAATGGACCTCATTCCCAACTGAATGGAGACATTACTGGTGCCCTCTCCAGCTAATCCATGATCAATGGGAAGACCAGTGACAGGTAGTCTTGCATGTAGCTGCTCTCTGCTTGATCTCTGACACCACATATTATCCCCTTAGCCCCTACGAGAAGTGCTCCTTGGCCACTGAGCTAGGAATAATGCCTGAACAACACTAGTTACGACCCAAATACACACCTCCAAAACTGTCCTACCATGTTTTCATCAATATGACATTTTCTTGCCTGTATTTGACCTTTGACCTTTGATTAATATAGGTTGAATATATTAGTCCAAAACCTTATCCAGATTTTAGGAAGAAGAAATGTTATTTCTGAAGGTTTGATAGTTTTTCAAATTTCTATTTAGACCCGCTCAAATTCACATTCAGAGTTTAGGTATTTAAAAAATTTAGAGAAGCATAGAAATAAGAACATAGGTCTTTAAATTATTACTTGGAATTTTAATTTGTACTAAGATCTATGCACTTACTGACAATTTTGTACTCTGAGATGATAAATTGTACTTTGGATAATGATATTAAGTGTTGAGTACCATACAATATGAATAAAAAGGACCTCAAAAATGGTGCAATTTTAAATACTTACATACAGACTTTTAGCTCTTTCATTTTAGTATTGATTGGCTGAAAGATGAAAAAGAAATTAAAACATAAAATCTTATTTAGTAATTGTATTCAAATTCCCTTAATTCCAGTCACTAAGGTTTTACTGATTTCTTATTCTGAGGGAAAATGTATAAATGTTTGACTAATAACCCTTCAAGAGATTTACAGAGAAAATGTATAAATGTTTGACTAACAAACCTTCAAGAGATTTACAGAGAAATTTTTTCAAAACAATGCTTAGAATTTGGCTTCTATAAACACAGAAAATTTTCTAGTCAAAACATTTCATTTGTTGGGGAGATTGCAATAAAACCAATGTGTTAAAATTCTACAAATCTTTATCTATATTTCCAGTTTTAAATGGGCAAGGAAAATCATACTTAACATTAAATAATTTATATCAACTGAGTTGACAACTGCCATTTTTAATAAAATTTACTTTATATTCTAAGAGGGCACAACTCCACAGTTCAGGATCTTTTGAATACTATGTAAATTTAAAAGCGTATAAGGTCTTGCACTTGGCATGATATTATAGAGAACTTTCCATGCATGTAAGGGGCTCTGGAGTTGATCCTCATATCAGCCAAAATGAAAACAGTGAACTCCAGTTTATAGTTGCCTCTTCCTAGTTCAACTCGACCACCCAACCTCTTTCCCCCCTCTCTTTCTCTATTTCTCCTCATATTTCATGAACACAACTATTTGCTTCACAAAAAAAATAAGAACCTGCAAAACATAAAAGCACATGATATGCATGTTATGGCAAATAAATATGCCATATAAAATCATATACCTCAATACCCAATACACAAACAGACTTGTCTTCTATCATTTGTCTTACCGGTGTTCATCGATTTTCTCGAGCAGGCACCGTAATGTCTCTACACATCCTGTTGCATGCTAGTGTAGCTAAAGGGCATCTACTCACTCCAGGAACATGAAGAGCCTCAGACTATTCCTTCAGGTCATGGGAATGAGGTCTTTAATTGTTACTGGTTTTTTGACATAAACACACTTTGTTATAATATAAATATTACCACAGAGTTGTAATTGTAGTACAGCCGGGGATGCTTGCCTTGCACATGGCCAACACATGTTCAATCCCTGGCACCTTTATGGTCTCCAGAGCCTCCCAGATGTTTTATCCCATGAAAATTAGATTCCAGATTGATCGACATAGAAGCACCACAGTATTTTCCCCAGAACCTGCTATTTTCGTTTCTTTTCTTTTTTTCTTTTTTTTTTTTTTTTTTTGCTTTTTTGGGTCACACCCGGCAATGATCAGGGGTTTCTCCTGGCTCTGCACTCAGGAATTACTCCTGGCAGTCCTGACCGCAAAGGCCACCTGCGTGCAAGGCAAACGCCCTACCCGCTGGGCTATCGCTCCGCCCCTCCTGCTATTTTTCTTTTTTTTTTTTTTTGTCCTTCTCATTATTTTTTTTTAATTTTTTATTATACCACAGTGAAACATACAATTACAAAGGTGATAGAAAGGTGTAGAAAACTACAAAACGTTACTTCAGGAAATAAAAGAAGACCTGAGGAAATGGAGACATATTCCCTGCTCATGGATCGGAAGGATTAACATTATCAAAATGGTAATACTCCCTAGAGCTTTATACAGATTCAATGCAGTCCCTATAAAGATACCCACGATGTTCTTCAAAGAAATTGAACAAACACTCCTGAAATTTGTATGGAATAATAAAACTCCGAATAGCTAAAGCAATTCTTGGGAAAAAGAAGATGGGAGGTATCACTTTCCCCAACCTCAAGCTCTACTACAGAGCAGTTGTAATTAAGACAGTGTGGTATTGGTATAGAGACAGACCTGTAGACCTATGGAATAGAACTGAGTATCCTGAAACACACTCTCAAATATACAACCACTTAATCTTCGATAAAGGAGCAAAAAATATTAAGTGGAGCAAAGAAAGCCTCTTCAACAAATGGTGCTGGGAAAACTGGGCAGCTACATGTAAAAAAATGAACTTAGACCTCCTTCTAACGCCATGCACAAAAGTCAGATCAAAATGGATTCTAGATCTCAACATCAGACATGAATCTATAAGGTACATCGAAGAAAACATAGGAGAAACGCTCTACGACCTCCTGCTATTTTCTAGTGATGTTTGTGAAGAGGGAGGTGAAAGATTCCTCTTCCCTGGGATTTCCTAGTTTTCGTCTATCCTGACCAAAGAACTGAACCAGGCGACGCACTTATCTTAGCAGCCCCAGATTTCAGATTTCATTTCTCTCTTGCAGTTTCAATGGTAACATACAAGTGAAAAATGGAAAGCTGAAGACAAAAATTTATTAATATGATGGCATACCTACGGATAATATGGGCAACTCTTTATTCAATGGAATAGAACCCCAGCTTCTCCCTTTGTCGCCAAGCTGTTGCTGACCCTGAGGCAGCACACAGAGGGCTCACAGCTTCCAACATAGCGCAGAAGTGAGAATCAGGTACCTGAAGTCTCCCCAGTACATGCACACTTCACTCTTTTCTGTACTTTCATCAGTGCCCACAGTGGAAATCCATAAAGGGGTGAGAGCCATGCACAATTAGAGTAGGAGCAAAATATCTTCTATCCGGTGGGGTGATACTAATATGGACACTGTCCCAGCCAGGCTATTGTATTGAACATATTTGGGGCTTTCCATCAAATTAGTAGGACCTTCTCATATTTAAGACTCTGAAGCATAAATTTCTTTGGACTTTCTCATGAAGAGTGTTATTTCTATTTCTATTTTGTGTTGCTGTTGTTTCATGGTGCTTAAAGCTAACTCTTGCCTGTATTTTTAGGAATCACTCCTGTTCCTGGTCTGGGGTCATAGGTAATCCGAGGTGGACTCCAAGCAAGGCAAGAACCTGACCCACTCTAGGGTCTCTCTGCCCCCAATATTCCTTTTCCTTGTTCTTTGTCACATTCTTAGGCATCCTGAAGTATGCAACACGTTCACACACTTCATTTACTTGGGGACCACAATGTTAATGCTCTCCCATTAGGAGTTTTGCTTTTACAAACATTATTATGCTCAAGGTCTTTTGGTTATTATGTATTTGGGTTCTGTGATTAGTACGTGTCCTGGTTATTTCTAATTTCTTCTTCACTGGGACTTTGCTTAAGGATAGAATAATTCATCCTTGAGCATTTAGCTATTGTGTCTGTAGCAACAACCTCCAAAGCACCTGTGAAAAAATTATGTTGTGCAATGTATAACAAGTACCCTAAATAAATAAATCAAAAGAGTTATTTCTCCCATATGCCTGATTAAAAACACATAATAAAGGAACAGCAAATGATCAACGTCTGCAGGACAGAAGATTTTGCTACAGAACTAAGCTTCACTAGGAGGGGTCTTTGGGTGGAAAGACCCTCTTCAAGGAAAGCAGGTTCTCCTGTGGTGTATTGTTGAAATGATGTTTGCATAAAAGTGTAATTAAGGGATCAGAGCATTATTGCAATGGTTCAGGCCTTTGTCTTGCCTGCAGCATATCCAGGTTAGATTCCAGACATCCCAAATTGCACCTTGAGCACTGCCATGGGTAATTCCTGAGTGCAGAACCAGGAGTAACTCCTGAGCATTGTTGTTGGGTGTGGTTCAAAAAGCCAAAATATTTTAAATGGTCTAAAAATAATAAAATAAAAGTGGTTTAAAATAATAAATAAAAATTATTTTAAAAAATTGTCAAGTGCTTTACTTTCATCTTTTGGAAATTTTGCTTACATTATCATTGCTCACTATTAAATGGCTAACTTATGTTTGTATATGATTGACATAAAATTATATTATGTGTTATCATATTACATAATTACATGTTATATCTACTTTTGTAAAGTATATGTATTATATATTTTATTGTTATGTGTATTTTATATGATGCCTAAAATTGCTTACAATTATTTTTACTATATGTTGAATCTTCTCAAATTTATACGGCCCTCCATCTCCTTTTGAAAAAAAAATCAGTTAGCACCTCCATAGAACTCTACCTTTGTAAAGTGAGCAACCAATGTGCTCTATCGCCCTCACTCTGCAATAAGGCTTCTCGCTGTCCCCATTATTCTAGCACCCTCTAGTGGGGGTATTGTCCGCATTAGGAACTACTGTCTTCTGTCGTGCCAGCCGTGCTGTCTGCTATACTTCACACAGAGAGAGCAATAGAGAGACAGGCGGGAATCAGATAGGGTAAGATTAGAGAGAGAATGACCCCAGAGGAAAATACTGAGAATGGGTCCAGACTGTGCTGAAGATACTCTAATATCCTGTTTTTCTCCAGCCCTTTTGTTTTATCATCTTGCATGTCTTAAACCCAGTGTACTGAAAAATATAAAATATGAAAAAAAGAAAGTTTTCCACCTGCTATAGGGTACCCCTCCCCCAGCTTCCCTGCCCTTACCTCCCTCAAGGCACTTTTCTAATGAACCTGGTCTTCTTGACTCCAGTCTTCTGCTTTCAGTCTTGATGGCCCAAGGACAAGAAGTCACTCACTCTACAACTATGCCCATCATTGTCTAGGCTTTGGGTGACTCTCTCCCTTGGGTTAACCATAGAGTAACCAATGGCTCTGAATTAAGAATGGATCTCTCTACTACTCACATTTCTAACCACTTAAGTGAATGTGTTGATCACTTATTCACTTGAATCCCGTTATTCATTGATTTGCTGAGCGGGCCCCAGTAACATTTCCATTGGACTCTATCACGTGCCACTGTAGCCCAATGGCATCTGGTTGATTAAGGAATATGAATGTTTTATCTATTATTTTCAACTGATCCAATGGCTCTTGAGTATCTTCATTCCAATAGACAGTGATGAAATTAAGCTGAATTTAAGAGTAGGGCTGCTTTAGTAACAGTTTAGCAAGTGAGGAAACAGAATAGGCTTGAGAGAGCATGTTTTAAATACAATGGTCTATCTCCTGCCTTGCAGGCCAGAAGGGCTGTGGACAAGAAAGGCTGAGTGGCACTTTAAAGAATGCAATGTGCTCTTCAGGCAGTAAATAAATGATGAGATTTGAGAAAACACCGTGACATACCTTTAGAGCAGACTCCAGTGTGTCGAATTTGGAATTCTATGACTATAGACCTTTACTGTGGAATAGGTTACAAAAGAGCAAGAATGTAAGCAGGGTCATAGACATGGCCAGAGGCTGTGGCCAGACAAAACTCAAGCTACAAATATATGCTACTTAACTGCAAGTAAGAGTAGCTAAAAGGAGATACTAACGGGCGAGCCAGTAATTCATATTCTATAAAGTCGTATTTGACTATATGCTAAATAACGAATGAAGAACTATGCCTAATAGTCACAGTAGTCTATACTTGATTTGATGTTTGTTACAGACAAATTCTAAGAATTCAGGGATGGCATCCCCTGTGGGTGGAATTCTATCCTTGCATGTGGCTGACCGACCTGGGTTCAATCCTGGCACCAAAGATGACCCTGTACGTTCGGTCAGGAGCAAGCCCTGAGCACTGCCGAATACATCCTCTAACCCTCCCAAAAGAACGAATTCTAAGAAATCAAATGCAAAGCCAGCCTGAGAAACAGGGGCTTTTAAATCATGTATAGTGCTGCTTCTTATTCAGACTCTGGTGTCTTTCTGAGGTTTCCGGTTAGCTCTGGGCAAAATAGTTTTGCAGATGAACTTTGTCCTGGATTGTTTTTATCTTCTGGTTTCTAAATGTCCTCTCCCCAGATACTTTCTCCTCCCAGAATCTCATTCTTAGTTAAATGATATCTAATAGCCTTATCCACACCTGCTACACACACAATCATTCTCCTGAGACCCTGCTTACTTCTCATTGACAGCAAATACAAAGCCCAAATACACCTTCATTGAAGAGCACAGAGCTATGTGCATGTTGCATTTCCATTTGCATTTTACAGATAATGAGTTGTTTTCTGTATTTATATTATTAACCAGAAAGAAGAAGCTTGCTGCTAAAATTTCAGGTACAGCAGATGTTGACGCAAACTGTCATGTTCTGAGAAGAATTTTGCAGCATCAGGTATGGAAATAGACACCATCCCTACGCCCTTTTCTGTTTGTTTTATCACTGTTGTACATTCTGAGATTTAGCATCGTTTTTTCCCTCACTGAGCTAAAGAAATTTCTTCCAATTTTCAGTATTAGTCCTAGATATTTTATTAGTCCTAGATATTTTCTTGACATGAAGAGTCAGAATGATAAGAATTGAAAGAAAAGATACACATAAATAAAATTTCAGGAAGATGGGGATCAGTGTGACTTATATATTATGAAAATTTTCCTTTCCAGGGCTCAGGTACTGAAGGATCCATTTTTTTCTCTCCCTGTTTTCATAGTGTGGGATGAGAACAGATTATGCAAAGCAAGACAGGGAGCTAAAATGGAAAGAAACCATGGGATCCCAGATAGGAAAGATAGTTGCCATACACATCTGTCTCCCCTTCTTTCAAGTTTTCTTGTGGCTTTAATTGACAGTAAAATGAATGACTTTCCTATGGTTGCATTTTATTCCCTGTGGATCTATATTTTTAAGGGTAGAATAAAATGAAGGGCTTTGTCCTGAAAGGTAATCACTGTGATTTTCCAGAACAAAGTATTTGGACAAATCCCAAGGGTATGTCACTCCATAGGAATTTTGTCATATTATATATTACTGCATCATTCAGCATTGTCTGTTATATTCAAGATGATGGAGTCTATTTTATTTTACCACTTTACTTGGCTGATCAACTTGGATATATGCCTGATAATTTGATTGAAATGAGGAAAAAAGACATCAGAGAAGAACAAGATTATCTTTGTGCCCCGGAAAAATAATTTAATGTCATTGAATCTTCCCATGACTTGTTCCCTGACAATTATTATGTACATTTTTTCTTCAAATAGACTCCTACAGGACTCACTACTTCATCACTAAGGCAGACTATTTTTAAAACCTTCCTAAGCATAGTTCCAGTTCCACAAAACAACCTTAGGACTTCTTGGAATTGCAGATATACAAGCTGACAGAAAATCTAATGCTGTGATTAGCAATTTAAATTTATTAAAAATTGTTTTGTTTACCAACGGACTTGTTGCAGATTTTATTTAATGTGTTGGCGTTGCTATATGCCCTTTGGATTTTTACATCTACATTTATATACAAATTTTACATCTAAACATATATATATATATATACATACACTTGCCATGTACATTTATCATTTATCAATCATATATGAACTTGACTGAGCCTTAAACTACTAACTGTTCTACTAGTTTTGTGAAAATACAAAACAGATTTAATTAACTTTATATTGACTTTCTTCTAAGAAATCACTGGCTTATGAGAGTAATCCATATTTGTAATCCTATTAGGTTAAAACTACAGTTGCATTTTATATCCTGAGTTGTCCTTCTGGAGATCTTCCCAGTGATAATGATGAGATAGGGAGCATATATGCTGCTATAGCGCCCCAATATGCTGGCATAGCACCCCACACCCCCAACAAAAAGATGCCGAATTGAAGTTCCCATTTCAGAGCCTGCAGGCTGAGAGCCTCCTTGTGAAGATGACCAGGAAGTCCAAGAGGCCCCATCACTGCCTCATTCTGCTCCACAGTTCTTAGAACAGTTCCGGGCAGCCCTGTCCTACCAGTTTCACCCAGCAAGACATATACACTATACCTTTGCCAGCCAACATCTTAGAAATGAGCCCACTACTCCCTTCCCACCATAGGCTAATGCTAATTTATGCACATTTTATGAGCTCTGTGCAGTTGGCTCTGAACATTTTACGCTTGATCCAAATTCAAGTAATTTATTTTATATTTTATCATTTATATGTGATTGGTGGAACATATTTCATGTATATTTTAGTCTCCCCAAAATTGAGTACATGCCTCCTCTCCCCTGTTAGAGCTCAGGATCCACATGGACAGAGAGACAAGACCACAACGAGATGCAAAAACAATGGGGTTTGTTTCTAGCTTTAGCTAGAAGTGTCCAAGCCAAGAGAGCTAACACAATGGCCCCTGTGAGGCGAGGGACCCCTCTGTCATAACTCAGAGTCCTTTATACTTTAAGACTTTGGGTGCTGCAAGCAGGATACAGTTTGTGAGTCTATCAGGAAATGTGACCCGAGTTACCTTTGGCTGGTTAACTTGTCACTGCTGTGTCAACCTCTCACAATTGTTTCAGCCTCTTTACTATTGTTTCAGGAAGGTTTTCTGTTGCTTTTTGGTTAACCAGGGTACTTCCAATAAAGAATTAGGGCTCGCTTTGGAATTGGACCAGAGACTAGAGCTACTCTGCAGCCTGTCATGGTGAGGCTTCTGCTCCCAGGACTTACTGTAGAAAGTAGAAGTTTCCTTCCGGATGGGGTCCAGATAAAGTGTCCCCTAAGAGTGCCTGACAGGTCTGTCTCTGAGGTCTCTGCTGTCAGTCAATAAACTGACTTTGCACTGCTTGGAAAATTCTTTTATTACCCCTTGACTTGAATCCTTGGGGTCTGGGTTTGAGCACCTCCTACTTACTCTTCAAACCCCAAAAAGCCTGAAGTAGTTTTCAACAAAATTTTATCTAGGTTAATGTGGTTCTTCTCATGAAGTGATTATTGTTATCATGGCTTGCTAAGGAACAGTCTGTTCCTTTAAAAGTAAGTAAAACAGATAAAACTGATTATCATTACAATAGAACACATGAAATCATTATTTAATTTTGTAGGAGATTAATACAACCGTAACGTTTCAAAGTTTATTTATGTATTTAATAACACATAGAGATCTAGAAACACTTTTTTCCAATATTTTTTGATAAGCCTATTTCTATGATTATATGCATAATGAACTGATTAACCTCTCAAAATTATTCCATTACACATGACGTGAATGTATGGAATTCTAAATGATTACTTACAATTTATACTTTGATTTCGTTTATAGACATATTCATTACTTGTCTTTGTTTTCATTTATTATTTGAAATATCATAAATATTTATAAAGGGTAGTTTTCAAGAGAGGTAGTATTGATAGGTACTTTTAAAATATGCCTTTATTCATTGTCAATATTTAATATATGAAATGCTTTAGTTCCAAGGCATATCTGGTGAATAAATGTTTTTTATCTGATCCATCTTTACCTGCATTTATTAAGATTCGAATTGGAATATAGTGAGATTTCCTATCTCTATGATGGCTATAACCCACTCTGACCCTTTCTCAGAATTCACTCAGCATCTCATATTCCAATCATTTCATTGCTGCAATAGATTGACATATTCATTTTATCAAGATATATGCAAATTTTGTGAATATATCAACTAAAAATATCTGAAATTATGAACTCAATTTTTTGACAACTGCTTTAACCACAGAAGAAATTTTCTAAATAATGTCCCTGTGTCCTAATTCCCCAGGTGCTTGATAGATATAGGAAAACACAGATGACAACATTTTCAACAAAATTTCAAAGACATTTTATAGAACATGAAGTACTGAAGCTGGTGCCTCTGAATCCCCAGTGATTGAGTGATGTGGAGGATACTCTTCTCATCACCACAGCAGGAGTGACAGCAACTTCGAGTACAATGTGCAGTGGAGTCTCAGAGGAGGGAGGGACTGAAAACCAGGTGAGCAAGAGAATCGACAGGACTCCATGATGCTAACCGTGCAGGAGAGGAAGGGGCTGTCCCACACAACTCTCACTTTTGATGTCTTTTCTTTCAGCGCTTACCTCAAATTAAGTGACAGAACAAATCATTTTCCCATTAGATGCTAAAATGGTACTCACATGCTCCTATGCTATTCTGTCATTGTAATGCAACCTGACATGAGTGAAAAGGTAGGAATGGAAATTCTACCTGATTATCAAGCTGCCAGTATTCTAACAGTGATGCTTGAAGAGGAAATCATGATTGAGGCTATTCTGGAATAAAGACGCCAAGTAATAAATGCAGGTTTAAAATCCCCACCTGGTACAAACATGTCCACCTTGAAAATCCACTCATGCTTTAGGTTCATGTTTGGAGAACCGTAACTGCATGGACAAGATTTGATGACTGAAACCTCATCATCATTGTACTCAACTGTTGACCTAACAGCACTTCTATGATCTTTAGAAATGATATGGGTTGAAGTCATAGGATAGCGGGTTGGATGGTTAATTCCCAGGTACCACCTCTGGCTGCACAGAAACTGCCCATGAATGGTCCCTGAGTACAGAGCTAGGAGTCAGACTTAACAGATCTAGGTGTGGACTGAAACCAAATACACACACACACACACACACACACACACACACAAACACACACACGAGTAAACCCCATGGAGCTTTGCTTTGTAGAGATTATATTCCTTCCATTACCTGTGCTGAAAATATTAAAATTAAAGCTAAAGCTACCACAAATAGATTATCTGCTATTTTCCATCTCTGAAATTAAAATAAGAAAACAAGGACAGGTTTGGATGATGTGTTACTGAAAGACAAGAGCTGTTGACACATTATGCAGTCTCTCAGAAGTGTTGGTCTGTGTGAAAGAAAGAGGGGCATTCAAATGGTACCTAACTGAATATGAGAATCAGTTCCAAAATGAGGAAGTCGGTCTCTCAAGAACGTTGTGAACTGAGGCATTTTGAGAAGAGCTGCTGCAGCATTTGCACCATGAACGTTCTTGTTTCAATACTATTTTATGTCAGGATAGACCATGACCTGTTTTTGCATTGTCTTAACTGGAGCTTTATAACTTAGAAAATAACACTATTCTTACTTAGTTAGAGGGCAACTGGAAAGCAATGAGAAAAAAGCCTGAGTTACATTTAACTAGAAGAAAAAATGTCTGGTCAGAACTCTCTTAGCAGTGACCAGTTGATGTGACTTGGTGCTACATAACCTGCCTTGCAGACATGAGACTATGAGTTCAGTCCTAGGCCTCATGCTTTACTGCTGAGACTTCGCTAGGACCATGGGAAGTACCACGATCTCCAGAGCCCCTTAGTATCTGAGCACTGCAGACATATTTGTGCGTATCACAGATAAGGCATGGCAGCACTGAAAGCAAGAGATGAAGTAGAAAAACAGACCAAACATTGCCCCAAATCTAGTTGCCACTCTATATCAAAATATACAAATAAGCCTTTTCCCAGATGATATTTATTTACTAAAAGAAATGACAATTGCATTGGAAAGCTGCTTGAAATATGATTAAAGTGATTTTTTCCTTGTATATAATTTTTTGAATTCTTATATTGATCTGAATAACAGCTGGGATAGAAAACTCAAGTAAATAGTGAGGCATCTGGAAATAACAGGCTTGGTTTTGCATAATTAATGTGAATTTACATGAGAAAAGGTTTTCTTGATTTTTCTTTTCAAATTTAACTTGCTTTCATGATATAAATATACTTGGGGAGTTTGCAAATGGTACTAAAGAGCAACTGGCTGATTCTTGGCCAACTGGGTCAGTGGTTCAAAACAGGAGCCTGAGGATTATCAGCTGTTGCGTCCTGCAGGGTTAGAGATGACCTAGGATCCCCCCTGGCAGTGCTCCAGGGTCTGCCACCCTTGGTATTGCTCTCTGATTTAATGGTGCCAACATGAAATCAGGTTGAACAAACATTGTATCAGCAACTAAATTCAAGGTGTGATAAAGCCATGTTGGAACCCATATCTTAACCATCCAGTGTGTGTATGTGTGTGTGTGTGTGTGATTGTATTTTTGAAATTCAATTGAGAAAATAATAAAACATTTTCTCTGAAAAGCCTTGGATTCTGTTGAGACCGAAGCAGTCATCAAAGCCCTAGCCAAACATGGCGTTCAAACCCAATACATCAAGAAAGAAAAGAAGGAAGGGAGGGAGAAAGTCATGGTAAGTTTTGAATCATTACATTAAAATTTAAAGACACTATTTTCAAATAATAAAACATGAACCTGTATTCATAGAATTAGCAATTAATTTTCATTTATTTAAGGGAATTAAATGACACATATACAATGGGCAAAAGAATAAAACAAAGTAGATAAGTCATTGAGTTAGCGAAATAGCTCAGCGATGGACTATCTGGCTACTATACCAGATTTTCTGGGTTTTATCCCTGCCTGGAGTTTCCTCACATCCCCAAACACTGTCAGGCCAAGCATCAGCAATATTGAAACTGGGTCCCTGAGCAATATTGGGAATGGAGCTATAAGAATAATTTTTAACGGTTTAAAGAAGACCATGAATATATATTTATATATCCTCATTTTGATGTATAATAATGTTTATGTATTCATTATTAAACCACTCTGTACTGGCCTACCTTGCTTTCAAAGTTGAATTAAATAGAATGGAATTTGATAAGGAGACAAAATTCTTTGTCTCCTATTATTTTCAAATAAGCGTTACATTGTTACAAAGCACTGAAGGCAATGCCGTTAGCAAATAATCACACAGCTCTCTGAAAAATTGGGTACCAGGTATCTGCATTGTGGAGACCCACAATTCCCAGCAGGTATCTCTGGTGATTATTAATTATAAGCATGACATTCTGGAGGGCGCTGGAGATGGCCAACAATTGAACTGGAGTTGACAGTGTGTTTAGGTTGAGATGACAACATTTAAATTGAAATCTATATTTGAAATACCATGCGACAAAGCATCAAAGCGAGTTCACACGTGGCAGAACAGGTCCTCTAAGGTGACTCTGGTGATTTCAGGTGGCCTTGCATCAAATAGCAATCAATATTAGCTCTAAGACACTGTTGCAAATTAAGGGTCCAAAGGAGGGAGGGTAATTAGCACTTCTAGCTCCAATTATAAGAGTGTGGTAAAGAAAAAAAATAGTGCCTAAAAGTAGGTAGTGAGACTTTTGATTAGTTCTAGCTATAAATTGCTTAGAACTTCACCTATGATTTAGTTAAAACTTTACTGTCACTGTCTGTTACCGTCTTCCTGTTCATCATCGATTTGCTTGAGCGGGCACCAGTAACATCTCCATATGTCTTGTCTCAAGCAAGTTGAGCCCAAGGGCACCTGCTTGCTCCAGGAACATAAAGAGCCTCAAACCATTATACCAAGTCATGGGAATGAGGTCTATTATACAACTGTAAAAGATACAGAAATTGTGGGATACATTTGCTTTCTCAGGAGCACAATAGAAAAGCAGAGTAGGTATGCAGAGGAGAGCTCCATTCATGAGCGGGTACTAGTCTGCCAAGTGCTCACTGGGAGCTTCATAGAGTGCCTTGCTGGGGAGTATGTGAACAGTTATTTGGGCGTGGTTTGTGGATGTGTCAGTCAGTGTATGGTAGGTAAGGAGACCCTTTGAGGTATATGTGGACAGAGCTGTTCTGAGGAAACAGTTAAAGTAGTTTTCTCCTGAGGAGACCCCAGGAACCTTAAATTAAAACCTAATCTCTGCAACCCAGAGCAACTCACTCTAACCTGGGTCCAAAAATGTGGAATTAAATATCTGAATGGAGTTTGAAGTACCTCACAGAGGAAAAATACAAAGCCAACACTTTTGAAAAACTTAGCAGTACTCTCAAGGAAGGAAAGGTTGCCCAAACTGGAGTTCATCAGGGTCTGGTGTGCAATTGTGAGTGTCAAGAAGCAATAACATGATATAAATGTCAACAGTAGGATTTGCACATCCAGGAACCTGGAGCAGGCTCCTGTCTGGGGTCAATGGATTGGATTTTACTTATTAATTTCTATTTTATGCTTTGGAGCCAGACCAGCAGCACTAAGGATCTATCACTGGCTCTATGCTCAGGAGTTACGCCTGACAGTTCTCATGGATCCTACTGCTGCGGAAAACTCGGGAATGGAAGAGACAAAACCACTCACGAGGAGGAATGAGAAAAAATATTAATTCAACAGCAGTTCAGGTCGAGTGGGTGGTGTCCAGAAGCTAAGAGACAGGGGAGGCTTTGGTTACACTTAGATCACGATTTGAACCAGTAGCTGGCAAGGGAAGGTGAAGGACTAGAGTTACACGTTATGAAAGAGTTGGCCACCCGATGGGGTGACTGACTGGGAGCCTCGGTGCGCCGCACCTACCAAGGAAAACTCTGAGAGACCGGGTCCTATGCAAAAGCAAGGGTTTTTTATTAAAATTGAATATACCGGAGCTCATAGCATGACCGCAAGCAGTCAGAGGCTAAGAGCCCCGAGCCCTTCCAGGGAGGATCTTTTAAGAGATAGTTCCCCTCCGCTGCAGAAAAGCCCACACATAACCATCCAATAGATTTAAAATATTACATCAAGGTCTCTGCGCAGGCAGCCAATCACTTTGTACCAAGTAACCATCCCCCACCAATCAGATCATTCTTAATACTTCTTTCTATATTTGGTGTGGCTAGACACACGCATGGGATCATGGGTCAGCAACGGCTATGCGTGCGTGCAGGAATGCAATCCAGGCAATTCAGGCCAGATAGTAGATTCTGGGTGGGGGGGGGGTCTCATAACCTCTAACAGGAATTTGTTCTGGGCCTTTTGTAGATAACAAAAGGTTACTTCAAGATGAAAAGGACACTCAGGCCCTAAATTGGTAACTTTCCATGAGTAGGCCTGCCCTGGTTGGGAAAGGGGGAGTTTCTGCCTTCTTTCAGTTAGAGGGAGGGATATATTACACCGATGTGTCAGGGGATGGCAACATATGGACTGGTTAAAAACAGAACCCCCAGCCAGTCACCCCTTGGGGTGGGGTTAACTCAAAAAAGGGGGCCAGGCTGCCCCTCACCTTGCAAACAAAACCAGCTGGGGTCAAACCAGCAGTGCTGGCTTGGTCGATGGAGCTGCTTCTCCAGCTCCAGAATTTATATTCAAAAGGAGTAATTCCCATAATTAGTGTTGTTTTGAAGAGGATTCTGGTTGTCCTTGGAGAATAGAAGCTGGAAGGAAATGCCCCGAGGCACCCCAACTCGGGGGCACCCTGGACATAGGGATGGAGGAAGGGTCCATGGACTTTTTTTCCATTTTCCTACCCCCACTGCCTAGCACGCTTTAGTTAGAGCTCTGGGATTCTTAAGAAGAATCTAGAATGTAATTAACAGGAATAGGTTTTGGTTAAATTAACCATTATAAGGAAGTGAAATGAAAGAGAAAAGGAACGAAATATTGTTCCCAAGCAGCACCCTCATCAGTTAACCCTGTGTCTGAAGCAGGTGCTTCGTTCCAAGAATAGTGCTTCAGCAGAGTAGGAAGACGGCTAGGAAGAGTTCATTCATTCGTCATCCTAAAAGCAAGCCAAAGTGAGTTTCTTGTCAAAATATTTCCCCAACATAACAAGGTAGCTGAGATAAGCTACAACATTATGAGAAACTAAATTCCCTACATAATCTCATCTGATGTGATGAAAGAGCTTTTTGCCAGTTGCCTTTTTTTACTCTAATTTTCTGAAAGAGGATTTCATTCATTTATATTTCATTTGAATAAATATCTATTTGAAGCTATTCCACGTGGGAAATGGTTTATAAGCAGGATAGGTCTTACAGAAAATGTGCAGCAATATTCAAGGGAGAACATTTATGAACGTCCTCAACAAAGCCGCGCAGCTCACCACAGCCAGCAGGACAAATTAGCAGTTCAGACCTGGCAAGCCCCACACTGCCTAGGAGAGAAGGTAGAATTTCATACCTGAGAAACAGTCACAGCTACCCCGCCCTCAGCCATGACAAGGAGAATTAGGGAGGTGGGAGAGTGAGTGTATTTGTACCCCCAGGAGTAAGAGTCAATGGTCTTCAGGAAGGGTCAGTAGCTGCAATTTAGAGCTTATCTTCAACTGGCACTTGTCCTCTATTGCCTTTGCTTTCAACTTGTCTTCAATTAAAGATTTAAAAACCAACAAGGACATTTACCGGGACTTTAGATCAGACAGAAATTAAGCATCAGAGTCAAGATTCAAATCAATATGTATAAATGACTCCAAGACTTTCAGCAGTTCTGCATTAAAACAACTGAACACACACATGAGTGCCTCAAATAAACAGGATCGCCTGGCACAGAGGGGTGTTAGGAGCGAAGTCACATGATTGACAAGAACACTTCTATTTCATTGCTGATGCCATTTTTAAAAGTTCATCTGTTGAGCATGGAAACCGTTTAGTAATTATTGATCATTTTAGGGCAGTTGCAGAACTTTTCCTGAGAAACTCAGAAAGTGCACACACCTGGCCTAGGTGTAGGTATGAACATTTGATCAGAGTATCATGAAGGGAGGAAGACGAGAATGCAATTGAACAGAACCTCATTGCATCTTGAATTAAAAATTGATTTTTTGGGCCAGAGATAGAAAAAAAATGAAAGTGACTGATACTAAAGAAATCAATGTTTTCTTAGACTGCAAGCGCCATTTTGGATCAAGAACCGGCATAGTGAGGCAGTGGAAATAAAGCAGACAATTCATATTTGAGAGAACTTCCAGATGTGGCCAGTGTTGACATTGGGTAAAAAATATTCCAGATGTTACTGTCAGCAGAGTCATGTGCACATGTGTGTGGATGTGAGTGTGTGTGTGTGTGTGTGTGTGTTTCAGTTCTGCATAGCTCCAAGGAGATCAGGATACTAAGGAATTGAGAGGCTAAGCCCTTATTAGTGTCTTGGTCATGGATTCTAAATGTCCTAGAGTGAATATATAAATAAATTCGCACCAGTTTCCAAGTAACTGGAAAGCTGTGGTGTGAGAATATTGACAGTTTGGGTCAGTGAGTTTCTGAGGGGCAGGAAGCCCCTGAGATATCAGAAATGACTTAACTCGCCAATCAGTGGCCAGTACTAAGCAAAAGGAAGGGAAGCACCACCCATACAGTGAGTTTTGAGAATCATTTACTTTGATAGTATGTTATACAGAGAACGAAAATATTACTAATGTTTATAAGAAATCGGTAAGATTTGGTGATCTTATGAAAGGTATTAAGAAAGAAATAGTCAAAATCAGACATATGTAAAGAATACGGTATTTTCATTTTCCTAAAAATAATTGAGCTGTGCATTTTGACATCAGAGAAAGATGTTGCTCAATGTTACAGTTAATAAATGTGAGAAATGGAACCAGTGGGTCATGGAGTTTAAAAGGACTCCCAGACCATGGTCTTGGATTAGGGAGTGTGCAAATCCTAGTGTGCAAGTCCCTTTTGCTTGCTTTAAGATAAGAGTTCACTGTTTTTTGTTTTTGTTTTTGCATACCAACCTGTCTAGCCACACCTACTCTATTCTGAAGCACCTGCGGAGACAGGAGATAGATGAAAGGGATATACCGCATGCTGGGCACCCAACAGGCACCACTGTTCCCACAATTCAATCTATTCCATATCCCTCAGCTCTTAGCTCACTTTTGTCAGTCCTGTTACAGGAATCAGAGATCTCTCCCCCAATGCATGTGTGACCAAGCGTATTTGAGGAAAACACCAAAAGAATCTGTACTGAGATCCAGAGCATGAGCCCCCATCCCAGCAACTGAGACACGCCCTGGCCCCAAACTGGCAGGCTGGACATCCAGACCATGAGTCCCCTTCAAAGTGACAGAGAGATTCATGTAGTCCCATATGTTTATCTTTTCTTCTAGCTGCTTTGTTAGTGATGTTTCATCTTTGAAGATGCCTTTAGCTTCAATGTCATGGAGGGTTTTTCCTATATTTTCTTCAATGTACTTTATGGATTCAAGTCTGATATTGAGATCTTTAATCCACTTTGATCTGATTTTTGTGCATGGTGTTAGACACAGGTCCAAATTCATTCTTTTACATGTCGCTGCCCAGTTTTCCCAACACCACTTGTTGAAGAGGCTTTCCTTACTCCATTTTAGACTCGTTGCACCTTTATCAAAGATTAAATGATCATGTGTTTGAGGTTGGGTGTCAGGATACTCAATTCTATTCCATAGGTTCTGGAAGCAACCAGAGTGCCCGAAAATCGATGACTGGATAAAAAGCTTTGGTACATCTACACAATGGAATACTATGCAGCGGTTAGGAAAAATGAAGTTATAAAATTTGCCTACAAATGGATGGATATGGAGAAGATTATGTTGAGCGAAATTAGCCAGAAGGAGAGAGACAGATACAGAATGACTGCATTTATCTGCATAACATAAATATATAGGTACATATTATGATACCAATATCCAAGGTCAAGTGAAACATATATCAGGAGGTCCTGTCAAAGGTGGAAATTATCACAAACGTGTGGGATTCAGAGGCTAGGTAAGACAGAAATGGAACAGTGTGCTAACAATTGTTGAGGGTACTAATGCCAACCTAGAACTGAGCATTAAATAGAGGCAAAAGATACACATGACAACCCTTTAATGTATGTTCTGTAATCCATAGTCTGGAGGGGAAGGAAAAGAGAGAGAGAAATGGAAAGAAATCAAGAACCTGCCATGGAGCAGGGCTGGGGGAGGGGGAGGGAACCGGGGATGTTGGTGGTGGGAGATGGGCACTGGTGGCGGGATGGGTGCTGCAACACTGTTTGACCAAAACCCAAATATGAACTTTTTAATTGTATATCTTTGTAATTTTAAAAATAAAAAAAAATTAAAAAAAAGTGACAGAGAGACCAACCCTGACCCGAACCTGGCAGACTGGACATCTAGACCCATGAGTCCCCCACAGAGTGACAGAGCGACCCACCCTGGCCTTGACCATGGCAGGCTACCTATCTGGTCCTGCCATCAGTAGGTGAGAAAAAATTCAACCCAAGGCAGAGGTTGGTGGGCAAATCCAGTGTCAAGATCACAGAGACATTGAACCTGGACACCTCATAAAATCACTAATGATTTAGCTAACCAAACAAATTGATCTGAAGGACTATGACTTTTTGAATAATCACAACTGTGCAATGCAAATAGTTGATCCATGTGAAATATGAGCATTAAACATGCTGAGCCAGAACAGCATGAGATTCATGCCTTAATGTTTGACTTCCCAAGACTTTACTAAGAGCCTACTATTAATAAATAATGTGGACAATTGTTTAGTCATATTTTGCATATGTTGCTGATACACTGTATTTTTTTTGTTGTTGTTTTACACCATACCAAGAGAAATTCAGGGTTTACCCTGGGCTCTGTGCTCAAAAGATACTCCTGCTAGCACTCAGGAGAAAGACAGAAAACAGTACAAGATATGGAATCATGGTTTGTTGTGTACAAGGCAAGTGACTTACCCTCTATATCCTCTCTTAGGCCAATATAATGTTGTCTATAATTATGTGGAGGAAAAAGAATGATAATATCATCATGAGGGTCTTTACCCCTTGATTTCATGCTCAGCTGGCAACAAGTTAGATTTAAAACCCACATAAAAGGGAACCTGAGAAGTTCAAACAATGTTGCTCAAGGGTAAACAATTGTTGGGGAGCACCGCCGGGGTCCCCGACAGTGCCGGGAAGTGAGTTCCCTTCTACCTCCGAAGCCGGCAGGGAATGGATGAAGACTCAGGAATCCGATGCAGTTTTTAAAGGGCTTTACTATCACAGGATCCAATATACAATCCAAGAGCAGGGAAAACCTCCGGACTCTGGGTTCCCAGCTAGGCCCCAGCCAGGTGTAGGCCAAGATGGCTGCCACCACGTGTTGAGAATGGAGAGGATGGAAAAGCAAAAAAAAAAAAAAAAAACAAAAAAAAACAAGGGAAGCCGAAATGGCAAAAAGGGGGAAAAAAAGAGAGACAGCTTATTTTATAGCTAGGAATCCCCCAAACTCCCCAGCCAAGCCTATTCTGGGCTGGGCTATCTAGAGATTAAAACAGGAAAATAGCTTTATAGAAATGTAGCAACTTCAGGAGATCATCTGGTTGTTTACAAGGACCCAGAGCTCATTCAAAGCCTCCTAGCAGAGCTGGGAGAAGCTATAAGCCAAATGTAACTTCCCCTGGCAGGAAGGATCAAATGCCCTCAGGTAATTTCTCCCAGCACCTCACCTAATATCTTGAGCCAAGATCTGCCTGGAATTGCCTTTATAGGGTAGAGAAGGGGGTTTCTGAGATAGCATGTCTCTGTACCAAAGACTAATACTAATGCCAGTTATATATTTCTCCAAGCCTTCACAAGAGTCTCGTCTACTTCATAGTAGTTTTGTATTTTAGTTGCCTTTGAGTTATCAGGGAGCTATGCTTGCTTGCTTGGAGGCAAACAGCATTTCTCTCTGGTCTAATTACTTAGAGATTCAATGTGGACAGGCAAATATGCTGGTAAGATCTAGCTAGTCCCACGATGATTGTGGTAGCATGAGAGAATATTTATACCAGCCAGTACAGAATACATGGTCAGATAAGACTGCCACATTCAGTCTACCCCCACACCATCTATGAAGTGACCTGCAGGAGGCAATCCAGGGCAGATGCAGAGGCCTAGTCTTTTAGGTATCCTGCAACAAACAGTTTTTTTAAAAAAAATGTTGGCCATCAATACACAATCAACTCTTCCTTGAACTAAAAAATGTCAAAGTAACACATGGAAGCTAAAGAGATAGTATGGGTTAAGACCCAGACAAAGCATGTCTCCAGATTCATATCTCCAGCTCTGGCATTGCAAAGTGTAGGTATGGAGGGGGCCTGTGTGCCACCCTAGAGGCCCCAAGGAGCACTGAGATAGGGAGGCTGGTCCCTACACTACAGGCTCTGAACATCCCTGCAGGGACACCAAAAACTGGCAGTGGCTAGAGTAAATCATGTCACGTCAGACACCTCTGTGCCCCCTTGCTTTTTATGTGTCAGCCCAAGCCCTGTTTTAAGACAAACAGGTGAACGAGGTCACTTATCACTTGTCTTCCTGTTGCTCACCGATTTGCTTGAGCAAGCACCAGTAATGTCTCCATTCATTGGCAATGAGGTCCATTATTGTTACTGTTTTTGGTATTTCGAATATATCATGGGTAGCTTGGCTCTGGGTTCATCCCAGGGCCCAAGGATCCCAGTCTTTTCTATGTCAGATCATCAACCATCCAGGGCTCACGGGGCAGAGCCCAGGTATAGACAAGCCTGTCTCCTGTCTACCACCTGCTGATGCAGTCCGGCACCACAGCCACACCTGCAGCACCTTGAGCTCAGGGCAGGTCCATGGTGAACAAGGCAAAAACATATATTATATTAAATACATAACATATAGCTTGAGACACATATGCATAACACTGACCCCAACTCCTTCACTTTTAAAAACTAGCCTACATTTAAAAACTATCTACATTGAGATAGACAAATTATTAGTATGGTATGAGAGAGGTAGTAGAGAAGGTAAGGTGCTAGCCTTGCACATGGCCAATTTGGTTGGTTCCCTGAGTACCACCAAAAGTGATCCCTGAGCACAGAGCAAGAAGTAAGCCCTGAGTAGTGCCAGGTATGACCCCAAACAAAAAAATAGTCTCAGGGCTTCCCCAATGGACCATAAATTCAAAAGCAATAGCAGCTTTAATGGGTATGTTTTTATTCATAGTAATACCTGGTACTTTGCTTGACATGGGGAATGTAAAGTAAATATTTTGAATGAATATATAAGAAGGCATCCCCTGCTCAAGTTGGAGAGCAATGGAAGGGCAGTTATCTGAATAAATGTTGCTGTGATGTAATTCTTATATACAGTGATATAGATAGTATTGCAAATGAAAATAATTTATAGTTTAGGTATTATTGGCAAACTTTTCAATTAAAGTAAATTTGCATTTAAATACAATGTGAGAATATATATTGCAATTTTTAAAGGATAACTGATATGACTCTTTGCCACTTGTCTTGTATCACTTGTCTTTCCATTGTTCATCGATTTGCTCTTTCAGGCACCAGTAACATCTCTATACATCCTGTCACAGCAAGTGTAGCCCAAGGACATCTGCTCACTCCAGGAGCAAGAAGAGCCTCAAACCATTTAGTTAGGTCATGGGAATGAGGTCTATAATTGTTACTGGTTTTGGCATATAAATACAACACGGGTAGCTTGCCAGGTTCTGGGATGTAGGTGGTACACTCTTAGTAGTAGGCTTTCATTTCGAGCATTTTTTTTTTTGCTTTCTTTGGTCACACCTGGCAATGCTCAGGGGATTCTCCTGGCTCTGCACTCAGGAATTATTCCTGGCAGTGCTCGGGGGACTATATGGAATGCCGGGATCGAACCCAGGCCTGCATGGGCCAGCTGCATGCAAGGCAAACACCCTATCCACTGGACTATCGCTCCGGCCCCTCATCTTGAGCTTTACTGATGAACCTCAACAGGGAGAAATCAGCTTTTCTCTTAGGTGGAGCTCTGAGGAGCTGTGGAGTCTGGATGTTGAGAATGACTGACCTGATGGTGTGGGAGTTCCCGGGCTTCTTGCTAGGCTCACTGGAATGACTGGCCATGGCTAGAACTTGCCTATTAGTGTATACAGTGTATAAATGTAAAATATCCTGGGAAGAACCTGGTCCTAAATTCCAGTAGTCTCTAAAATTGTTGTGCAGCAGCAGAGCGGCCACATGCCGCCAAGCTGTGGGTGTGGAGTGTCTCTCTTCCCGGGTTGCTGTGGTAGTTGGGAGCTCGCAACCACACCTTCTGACTTGGAGGTGGAGGAATGGGAGGAGGAGCCCAAATCTCCGCTCTATATCTGGCCAGCACGGCCCTCCCCAACACGAGTGAGTGAACCCTTGGAGCTTTGTTGGACTAGGCCAGGGCCTGGCTGAGCCAATTACCGCCCTCCAGAACTCCATGGACTGCTTCCACATGGGGCCGAGCGGCACAGCTGTGCCCGGGCTCTTTGCCAATGGGGCGCTCGGACTCTTTGCCAATGATTATAAAATTTAAAAAATCAAACAGATGATAAAGAGATACGCATTTCTGCCCTGAATCCCGCAGGGCTGAGACTTTGCTGCTCATTCATTCCTCGGGCTTTTCAGAACCTAGACCCACTGGAAACTTGCATAAAAATGAGAAGAGACAGAACTCTAATTTGTATCAATGTTAAGTGCTTTGATATATTACCTTGGAATCGGATTTCCTTTTTCAGGGAGAAATATCAAATAGGTAACTTAAATAAGGGGTTATTAAGAGGAAAAAAAATGAAAGGGAGAGAGTTACAGTTGACCAAAACGCCTGAGGCACCACATCTGTATGCAGTGGATTCCTTAAAGGGGTCTTTGTTAGCAGATGACAGACAGAGTTTTGCATTTTATTTCCTTGGAGGCCCAGAAAACCCTAAACCATCAGTTACTTTGGAGTGCTGTGATTGATCAATTAATAATTAAATTCACAAAGATGAGGCATAATCTTAGCTCATAGGAATATGTGGCGAGCAGTCAAAACATTCCTTCTGGTGGATTTTTAAAATATTTTTGTGATTGTTCACACTGGATAGAGCTAAAGGACTCAGGCAAGGATGCTTCGCAGAGAAGCTGTTATTAGGATGTGACAGAACAACAACGATCTGGACAGAACAAACCACAAAAAACAATAAAGATTGCCTTATGAGCAGATGTCTCTGCATTAGTCAGAGACCGAGGGGTTAACAAAACAATGCACTTGTAAAGAATCCCTGGAATTTTAGAAGTGTTACATGTTTATATTTGTAGGACAGTTACCCCATATATACTCTTTCTATTCCCTCCTGGGTACAAAGAGCAGAGAACTAAACAAATCTTCCATCACTGGTCCTAAAAACCAATCATTCCTAGAACATCTTTTACCCATTAATATACTTTTCACTGAAAATACTGGTGTGAGGTGAGGACTAGTTCTTCCTTGGTTTTTTGCATTGACTCGTCTCAAGTTTTATTCCACTCTCTCTTATTCTTTCCTTTTCTTTCATATATTTTTCTATCATCTTGCTCCTTTACTTGCTTAAGATTTCAAAACTGGGTCAAAGATGTAGTCCCAGTGGCAAAACATAGGCTTAGAATGCAGCCAGCCTGGCCTGAACCCAGCAGCATCTATGGTTACCTGATCATTAGCAGGGATGGCCCTGGAGTAGAGAGCCAGAAATAGCCCCTGAGCACCACAGGGTTTCACACCTAAACAAAAGAGAGACAAATGGAAAGATTTTTAAAATTGCACAGTGAAATTAAACTTTCTAGGTTTATTTTTTGGCATTTATTCTTGCACCCTTCTGAAATCCGACATGCCATCTTGTTGGTAAAGAAGGGAACAGCACCAGGCCCAGACAAAGTCAGACCCGAACACCTGAAGAATCTGCCATCTGTACTCATCAATACACTAGCTCGGCTCTTCACATGCTACCCGTCCGAATGCAAAGTGCCCTCCCAATGGAAAACCAGCAGGACAGTTCTACTGTTCAAGAAGGGAGATATTCACGGCATCAGCAACTATCGCCCCATCTGCCTGTTGTCCGTCATCTACAAGCTGTTTACATGAGTCATCCAGAACAGGATTGTTACAACACTAGATGAAGGACAACCATGCAATAAAGCTGGCTTCCGGAATGGATTCAGCACAATCAACCATATCCACACAGCAACCAAGCTCAATGAGGTTTGTAGGGAGTACAAGATGCCGCTCTGTCTCACTTTCATTGATTTAAGAAAGCCTTTGATTCTGTGAAGACTGAAGCAATCATCGAAGCCCTAGCCAAACAGGGTGTTCAAACCCAATACATCAAGATCCTTCGTGAGCTGTATTACGGATTCACCACCAGGATCTCACCATTCTACAAAGAAGTGATCATTGATGTCAAAAGAGGGGTTCAACAGGGTGATACCATTTCACCAAAACTCTCCAGCGCCACCCTGGAGAACATCATGCGACAATTAGAATGGGAAGGAATGGGAGTGAAGATAGATGGTCGGCAACTACACCACCTCAGTTTCGCTGATGACATTGTTTTAATAACACCAAACATTAGCCAAGCGGCACAAATGCTGACTAACTTCAACTGAGAATGTGGAAACATAGGTCTATAGCTGAATCTAAAGAAAACTCTGAATAAAGAAGTACAGATAGTGTTTCTGCTATGTGTTTTTCGGTCTCTCGGGTATATTCCCAGGAGTGCTATTGCTGGATCAAATGGGAGCTCAATATCTAGTTTTCTGAGGAATGCCCATATTGTTTTCCAAAAGGGCTGGACCAGTCGGCACTCCCACCAACAGTGGATCAGAGTCCCTTTTTCCCCACATCCACGCCAGCACCGGTTGTTCTTGCTGTTTTGGATGTGTGCCAGTCTCTGTGGGGTGAGATGGTACCTCATTGTTGTTTTGATTTGCATCTCCCTGATGATTAAAGATGAAGAACACTTTTTCATATGCCTTTTGGCCATTCGAATTTCTTCTTTTTGGAAGCTTCTGTTCATTTCTTCTCCCCATTTTTTGATGGGGTTGGCTGTTTTTTTCTTGTGGAGTGCTACCAGTGCCTGATATATCCTGGATATTAACCCCTTGTCAGATGGGTATTGGGTGAATATCCTTTCCCACTCTGTGGATTGTCTTTGTATCTTGGTCACCGTTTCTTTTGAGGTGCAGAAGCTTTTTAGTTTTATATAATCCCATTTGTTTATCTTTGCTTCCATTTGCTTGGTCAGTGGTGTGTCATCTTTAAAGATACTTTTCGTTTCGATGTCGTAGAGCGTTTCTCCTATGTTTTCTTCGATGTACCTTATAGATTCATGTCTGATATTGAGATCTAGAATCCATTTTGATCTGACTTTTGTGCATGGCGTTAGAAGGAGGTCTAAGTTCATTTTTTTACATGTAGCTGCCCAGTTTTCCCAGCACCATTTGTTGAAGAGGCTTTCTTTGCTCCACGTAATATTTTTTGCTCCTTTATCGAAGATTAAGTGGTTGTATATTTGAGAATGTGTTTCAGGATACTCAGTTCTATTCCATAGGTCTACAGGTCTGTCTCTATACCAATACCACACTGTCTTAATTACAACTGCTCTGTAGTAGAGCTTGAGGTTTGGGGAAAGTGATACCTCCCATCTTCTTTTTCCCAAGGATTGCTTTAGCTATTCGTGGAGTTTTATTATTCCATACAAATTTCAGGAGTGTTTGTTCAATTTCTTTGAAGAACATCATGGGTATCTTTATAGGGACCGCATTGAATCTGTATAAAGCTCTAGGGAGTATTACCATTTTGATAATGTTGATCCTTCCGATCCATGAGCAGGGAATATGTCTCCATTTCCTCAGGTCTTCTTTTATTTCCTGAAGTAACGTTTTGTAGTTTTCTTTGTAGAGATCCTTTACATTCTTTGTCAAACTGATTCCTAGGTATTTGATTTTCTGCGGCGCAATTGTGAATGGGATAGTTTCTTTAATGTCCCTTTCTTCTCTTTCGCTGTTTGCATATAGGAAGGCCATTGACTTTTGGGTATTGATTTTGTACCCTGCTACTCTGCTATAGGAATGTATTATTTCTAGGAGCCTCTTGGTAGAGAGTTTCAGGTTTTCCAGGTATAATATCATGTCATCTGCAAATAGTGATAACTTGGCTTCTTCCCTTCCTATCTGGATGCCCTTAATGTCTTTTTTCTTCCCTGATTGCTATAGCAAGTACTTCCAGTACTATATTGAATAGAAGTGGTGAGAGTGGGCAGCCTTGTCTTGTCCCTGATCTTAAGGGGAAGGCTTTCAGTTTTTCCCCCATTGAGAATGATGCTCGCTGTGGGCTTGTAGTAGATGGCCTGGATTATCTTGAGGAAGGTTCCTTCAATCCCCATTTTACGGAGAGCTTTCATCATGAACGGGTGTTGGATCTTGTCAAATGCCTTCTCTGCATCTATTGATATGATCATATGGTTTTTATTTTCTTTTTTGTTGATATGATGTATTATGTTGATTGACTTCTTTATTCATCTCTGCGCTATTCACTATAGCTAGAATCTGGAAACAACCTAAATGCCCGAGAACAGAGGACTGGCTAAAGAAACTGTGGTTCATCTACACTATGGAATACTATGCGGCTGTCAGAAAAGATGACATTATGAAATTTACCTGCAAATGGAGGGACATGGAGACTATCATGCTGAGTGAAATTAGTCAGAAGGAAAAGGACAGATATAGAATGACTGCATTCATTAATACGACATAAATAGATACCAGTGTTTTACTAAATGTGGGAAATGGTAATGGCAGATTAAGACTCACCATTGAATATACACAAAGAGACTTAAGTGATAAACTCTAAATATCTGCAGGGCTAGCCACAATGTGTAAAAGAAGAGGCAGAGAGATGCAGAGACAGAGAGAGAGACAGAGAGAGAGACAGAGAGAGAAAGAGAGGAAACTGGGGTACCTGCTATTAAGGCAGCATGGGGGTGGGCAGGAGGGGGTGGGGTACATTGGTGGTGGAAATGGGGCACTGGTGGAGGGATGGGTGCTGGTATACTGTATTACCAAGAACCAATTATGATCACCTTTGTAATTGTATGTTTCACTGTGGTATAATAAAAAATTAAAAAAAAAATAAAGAAAACTCTGTCTTCCGGTTCATCATCGACTTGCTCAAGTGGGCACCAGTAACTTCTCCGTATGTCTTGTCTCATGCTAGTAGAGCCCAAGGGCATCTGCTTGCTCCAGGAACATAAAGAGCCTCAATCCATTCCGGAATGGGGTCTATAATTGTTACTGGTATTTGGCATATATATCAAATCACTGTCACTGTCTTCCCATTGTTCATCGATTTGCTCGAGTGGGCACTAGTAACATCTCCATTAGTCCTGTCACAAGCAAGTGCAACCCAAGGGCATCTACTTGCTACAGGGACAGGAGGAGCCCGAAACCATTCTTCAGGTTATGGAACTGAGGTCCATAATAGTTACTAGTCTTTGGCATAAAAAGTAAATAAAACACGGGTAGCTTGCCAGGCTTTACCGTGTAGGTGGTATAGTCTCAGCAGAAGGATCTCAACCCAAGCAATACTGACACACATCTCATATACAGACACACATCTCGCACACACAAATATCGCATACACACATCTCATATAGACACACAACTCATATATACACAAATCTTATACACATCTCATATATTCCATACCCAAATATCACACACAGCTCATGTACACATATACACACCTCACACATACACATCTCCTACGTACATATCTTATAGCCATAGCTCACACATATATATATATCTCACACACAACTAACTTATCCATACATATATACAAGTATACATCTTACACACATCACACATGCAGACACACATTGGGTGGTGACCCCTCTGCTGGGGCTTCTGGTGAACCATCACATGCACACATGCGTGAGCGCACACAGACACACACTGAGCTCAGACCTATATATATCGTCCAGCTGGACAGGCCAGATCTGCACAGAAAGCTCTCGCCAACTCCCTGCGTGCCCGGCCTTGGCACAGACATAGGCCAGCCGAGAAGATTTGAACCCACTCCAGTGCCCAGGTCTTGGTGGGTTCTGTGTAAGGGGATGGGTCAGCCCCTAGCCGTGCAGCCTCCAGAGTCCAGCCTGCCTGAACCTGAGCTGAGCACAAGGTGCGAGGAGACAGTGGAGGGAAAGCCACTTCCCAGAGTGCACAAGGCCCTTGCCGGGACGCCAGGGGTGCAGTGCGGAGGCAGTGAGGGAGGCAGGCATGGGCTTGAGGTCCGCCTTGCCATGAGAGTCGGGGTTTGTAGGGAGTACAAGATGCCGCTCTGTCTCACTTTTTTTGTTGTATTTGATATATATATCAAATACAACACGGATAGCTTGCCAGGCTCTGCCGTGCAGGTAGCATACTCTTGTAGGCATCTCTAAGTCCAGCATTTATTGATGAACCACGCGGCCGCTGATAGGCTGGTCTGCTGGGTGGAGGTCTGACGAGAGAGAAGTCCGGATGTGGAAAATGGAGGCCCTCATGGAGTGGGGGGTCGTTTGGCTTGTTGCGAGGCTCTGCTGGGGTGGTGGGCCAGGGCTAGAACCCACCATCCCTCCCAGGTGCCTCGTGAGCAGCTGGTCACAGGTCAGCCAGGAGCAGCTCTCCATATGGACTGTCTTATGCAAGTATAGCCCAAGGGCACCTGCTTGCTCCAGGAACATAAAGAGCCTCAAACCATTCCATCAGGTCATGGAAATGAGGTCTATAATTGTTACTGGTATTTGGCATATCAAATACAAGTCGGGTAGCTTGCAATGCTCTGTCGCATGGGTAGCATACTCTTGTAGTCATCTCTAAATTCAGCATTTATTGATGAACAGCGCTGCCACTTGCGGCCACACGAGCCAGGCTGTGATAGGATGGTCTGCTGGGTAGAGTTCTGACTAGGGGGAAGTAACTATGTTTATGAAACATGAACTAGTTCCAGAGGCCCCATTCACTCTCAATGGAATAAACATCTCTGAATGCAGCAGTTACATGTACCTAGGTCGAGAAGTCAACATGATGAACGACCTAAAACCTGAGCTGCGCAGGAGGAAGAGAGCAGCATGGAATGCCTTCAAAGGCATCGAAGAAATAGCTAAAAAGGACAAAAAACCCCGGCTCTGGGCACATCTCTTTGACTCCACCATTCTCCCTGCGTTAACATACGCCTCAGAGACCTGGGCCTTATGAAAGCAGGATGAGAATGCTATTCGGGTCTCCCAGAGAGGAATCGAAAGAGTTATGCTTGGAATATCACGCCTCACTCAAGTGAGAGAAGGAATCTGGAGCTCCAACTTCCGTCACTGTTCCAGAGTCAGAGATGCTGTCTCGTTTGCCAAGGCATTGAAAATCAGATGGGCTGGACATGTAATGCGATTTGGAAACAACCACTGGACTAGAGCCATTACCGACTGGATCCCACGGGATGTCAAAAGATCACATGGCCACCCACCTACAAGATGGTCAGACTTCCTTGTAAAGACCCTGAAGGAACGGTTTGAGGCTCTTCATATTCCTGAATCAACCAGATGCCATTAGGCTACATTGGCATATGATAAGGTCCAATGGAAATGTTACTGGCACCCACTCGAGCAAATCGATGAACAACAGGATTCAAGTGATCAAGTGATTCTTGCCCCTCCACCATCAAGGTACCAATGTTATTAATTATTTAAACCCAACAAACACACAGTTAAGATCACCTAACAGAATATGTATCTTACAGTCACTTCTTCACTGAGTCTACAGGGTCGCTTATGACTAGCTCGGTCTTACTTGGGGTCTTCAAGCTCCCAAACAGCCATGGAAGCATGACCATAACCAAGGAGGGGTTCAGACTCCTTGACGTTGAGGGTGACATGCCGACACAGTCACACTCTTCTATTTCCATGCATTCGAGACTGTTAATGAGTCTCCTCTTTTCAAAAGATCACAGAAGAGCATGAGGAATATATATTTGGGAGTAAAAATGCAAATCTCTGAACTGTACTATAAAAATCAAATTCCAAACTGCTTACTCCTGCTTGCTTGCTTGCTTCCTTCCTTCCTACCTTCCTTCCTTTTTCTTTCTTTCTTTCTTTCTTTCTTTTTCTTTCTTTTCTTTCTTTCTTTCTTTCTTTTCTTTTTCTTTCTTTCTTTCTTTCTTTCTTTCTTTCTTTCTTTCTTTCTTTCTTTCTTTCTTTCTTTCTTTCTTTCTTTCTTTCTTTCTTTCTTTCTGTCTTTCTGTCTTTCTGTCTTTCTGTCTGTCTGTCTGTCTGTCTGTCTGTCTGTCTGTCTGCCTGTCTTTCTGTCTTTCTTTCTTTCTTTCTTTCTTTCTTTCTTTCTTTCTTTCTTTCTTTCTTTCTTTCTTTCTTTCTTTCTTTCTTTCTTTCTTTCTTTCTTTCTTTCTTTCTTTCTTTCTTTTTCTTTCTTTCCCTTCCTTCCTTCCTTCCTTCCTTCCTTCCTTCCTTCCTTCCTTCCTTCCTTCCTTCCTTCCTTTCTTTCTTTCTTTCTTTCTTTCTTTCTTTCTTTTCTTTCTTTCTTTCTTTCTTTCTTTCTTTCTTTCTTTCTTTCTTTCTTTCTTTCTTTCTTTCTTTCTTTCTTTCTCTTTCTTTTCTTTCTTTTTACTTTGAGTTTTTTGGGTCACACCCAGTAATTCTCAGAGGATACTTCTAACTCTGCACTCAAGAATCACTCTTGGCAGTGTTCAGGAACATTATGGGATGCTGGAGGTTGAACACTGGTTGGCTATGTGCAAGGCAAATGCCCTCCCTGCTGTGCTTTTGCTCTGACCCCATACTCTGGCACCTTTCTTCTCCTTTTAGTAAACTTATTTATATCCTGGAATCATGAAGGGCCTCTCTAAGTTTCAGAGAGAGAGGAGTGACTTACCTTCAGAGAAAATAATTACTAAGAAGAATAGCACTACTCAGTAGTTCCATCTTTGTGTCCCATGTAGACATGTTATCTAGCTAGAATGGCTATTTTCAGTCTCATATATATGTATATATATACATATATATGAGACTGAAAATATAGTTATATATGTAACTGAAAATGCAGTTATATAGGCTATCTATATAAGCTCTATTGCATATTTAAAATCCAACTCTATATAGCCATTCTAGTATGAATATATACATACATATAATATAAATATATTAAAATATATTAAATATATTACACATTATATACAATATTACATATTACATATATAATATATATTCATGCTAGAATGGCTATTTTCACTTGTATATACATATATGTATTTACATGTATATTAATATATATTTATTTCTACACACATATATAATACATATATTTATATGGTTGTATGTACATATATACACAAATACCTTAATTCTGGTCAATACCCCAATTTTTATTCTCCTAGATAGTTAAGGGAGTGGTCAAAGTTATTTTATTAGACTGTAGTTGACTTCAGTTTGAAATAAACTACATCTTAGAGATACATTTCAATAAGCCCTGTTCTAGATATCTTAGGGAACTCTATTCTTTGAAATAACAAATACATTTCCTCACTTCTTCACCCTATTGCCTATTTACACAAACAGTTCTATACATGCATGTATGCAAGCAATCCAAGTATGGATTTTAGTCCACACCTGGCAGACCTCAGGGACTACACCTGGCTCTGAGCTCCAGGATCACTCACAGGCACCATACGGTATCAAACCCAGGTAGGCCATGTACAAAGTCAATACTTGAACTGCTTTGCCAAAACTCCAGCCCAGTCCGCATGAATTAAATTACTAAAACATTCTTATAAACCATCAGAGAAGAGGAGTCTCATCTATTTTGTTCAGGTTACTTGAACATAAGGTATAAAGTACAATTAATTCTAATAGTCACCTGCTGACTACCTTGGAAGGCTTCTTCAAGAAATTTACTGCTGGTTAGCCAAAGCAGTGTAGAAATTAGAATCTAAGCACTGAATCCATTGTCATTCCTAGATCGACTCTATTGGATGACAAGTATAGAACAGACTCAGAGCACTGAAAATATAAAGACGCCGTTCTCGTGGAGTAAAAGACACTTGAGGGAAAGCAACTGTGCACCTCTCTGCCTGGCAACCAAGGCAGATGCAGAAGATAACTAAGTAATTTTTCTTTTACCACTTTGAAGGATTTATATGTTCTCAGGTTAGGTTGGAAATGCTGGAGTTCTTTATTGGTAATCAATACCTAATCTAACAAAATAAAGTGTACCAGCTAACAAAACATAAAAGACAAGATTAAGTATATTGCTTAGAGATTACACATAATGAGCATATTCGATGTTCCAATTAGAGCCAGACATTGAGAAAACAGATGTCAATTACTGCTATGAATGACGAACAGGGATCCACTGGACTGAAATCAAATGTCGAAAGGCTCTATTATACATTTATAATCCAACTCTGTATAAATGCATATAAATTCAGCCAAATCAAATAAATCACAATTTGTCCAAACTGCATAGCAAATTCTTATTGCTCATTCTTTTTGGCCAAATATTTAAAAAATAATCTAGAAACAATTTTTAAGTATCCTCAAATTCATGTTGTTTATGAAAATACCTTTCATGTTAAATTGAAGGATTTTCTTGGTTGTACAGATTTATTTAATATTATAAAGCCATTGAACTTAACATATTTAATTATTCTGTCTCAAGAGCTATTTAAATATATATATTATTTTCATACATATTAGATATATATATCTACACATATATTGTTAAAATCTTGCCTATGTTTCAAAAATAATAATGATCTTTGTGTATCACTCCATATATTTAAAATCTCTAAAATGTCAGCATTTCTGCAAATCCATCCTAATTGTGAGCATTAACTTTAAATGTTTTATTCAAGTGTCTGTGAACTATTTTAGACTTAAAATAGATGCTATATTGGGACCAAAGATATAGTATAGCAGGTTGTGTTTGCCTTGATGCCATTCATAAGAGTTCGGTCTTTGGCACCACATGTGGTCTGCTTAGCCCAGCTGGACTGACCCTTGTGTGCAGAGCCTGGAGAAGTCCTAAGTATAGCCAGGTGTGACCCCCTAAAAAATAAAAAAAATATTTCTGTTTTCAACCAGTTATTTTTCTAGATGAGCATGGATACTATCTCCTCTTATTCTCTAATACTCAGCTAATATAAATCTACACATAAGTCAGGGCATTTTATGATGATGTCATAAATCAGTATCAGTGTACCTATCTAAAGTTAAAGTACAAAGGGGGTATTTCAAATTTCTATATATATAGAAAAATGTATTGAATTACAATAAACACCTAACAAAATGCTAAGTCAAACATTTCCAACATTGGACATTACTGGCTTTGCTCAACAATTATGTCTATAAGAAACACAGCTTATAAACATAGGATCTGTATCAATTTCTTTGAAAGGGTTATCCAAATATTAGCATAGAAAGAGATGGACCAGGACTAGGAGAGATAATGTGTTACTGAGAGAGATCGAATTGTCTCGAATTGAAGGATGAGAAAATTGCTATGGAGACAGATGCGGACATTATGGATTACAGAGGGTGACATTCATTACTTGAACAAATATTTATATGACATACAGGTGAAAAATATTAAATGTTTATAAAATAACAACTGAGAACCATCAAGCTGAATGACTTTTGAAGTTCCCACACAGAAGTAGGGTTGATTCTGACCGCTCAAAATGGAATATGCTATTCATTTACATGAGGCAAAACTCTCAAGATTTTTTTAGTAGAGCTAAATTGACCTTTGAACATTTTTAATATTTCACAACAAATTAAAAAGTGAAATTTGAAAAGATAAGCCATTTCCAATAGAATCAAAGTGGTACTGTAACAAAGATCAAAATATTCAAAAACAACCAGGACAATACTACCCAAAACTCAAATGTAGTATTTGACTTCCAGTGTAAATATTATAAGGCATGAAAAGAATCAGAAAAATGGAACATGAAGAATATGAACTTCACTTTTTGGAATTAAACAGAGTAGTATGAATAAATTAATAACCAACAAGCAGAACAAGATGTCAAAGTACTTGGTGCAAATATGCTTCATCTTTTGAATATCAAATAATAAGCATAACCATCAGAAGAATAAAAGGGGATTATAAAATTCAAAGGAAATTATAGAAATTATATTAATAACTGAAATAAATAATATGAATAAGATTAACTGCAGTTGCATTCTGCTGAGGAAATAAAACAATGATTCAAAGCATCTAATTGGACAACTGTAATACGAAGTTCACACATCAAACTCTTACTCCCACCAGGGTGGATTGGACTCACTCATGACTCAAGACAATCCCACGTAATCACAATATGATTTATGGGAAGGAGTATATGCGTTACATTACACAACCATAAGAATTATAAGGATGCAATGCAATTATCAGCTAAAGAAAGGGAGGTTATGAACAATAACACAAGATTCAGGAAATTGATTTCCAGGTGGGCAGTAATTATATCTGGAAGGTTCCTTGTAGAAATAACTCATAGGAAGAAAAAAGATTCACTTTTCTGAGTACTAGGGAACGTTTTCCTAATCCAGAGAAGACTTCAGACCCAGTGTATGAAGTCCAGATGATGGCTCAGATGGGCTAAATCCAGTTCCTAAATTGGTGCTGCTTCATACATGTGTTATCGGAGCCACCTATTAATTCAATGTAGCATCTTTCAGTACGACCTGGTGTGTTTGGACTTGACTTTTACAACTTTCTTATTGTGTATTTTTTTAAATAAGTGGATTGAAATTTCCAATCGCATTTATCACATCGCTCCATCAGTGGGAATCATTACAAGGTCACAGCAACTCAATTGGTCAGAATCATTACAACACCCAAACCTGTAATAGAATATGGGTGCAGTGCTTATGCTGCAAGTTACTTGGGGCATGAACTCAAAGATCACAAAAACACCAACTTGAAAGATGCGTGTTTGTTCATATCTCATTAATTTGCCAAATGGTGAACCTCTTACTGACAACACATGCTGCTTTTCCAAAAAAGACGTATCTTTGCAATGCCAATTCAGTTTGAATCATTTCAACGAAAGTTCAGCCAACCTAATGAACATTTTTAAGAAAAAGAATTCATGACTATTTGTGGTTTAAAAGAAATTTCTCAGTATTCTCTCAATTATCCTGTATTTGATGTTGAGAATAGCATGTACATGTTAGAGGCAACAGGTACGAATGTGAAGCTAACTTTCTGATAGATGAATCTTATGTATCAATCAATACAGGATATAAGACTGTGGTAATAGGAAATTATTACTCTAAGCAGAAAAGTTTGGGTAGAGATTTATGCTTTAAACTGTCATTTTTAGAGATGATGGTTTAAATTAAAATATTGAGAGAGATTACACTATATATTTTTTGAGGCTAGCTAACTTTCTAACATTCAATAAACTCTGTCTCTAATCCAAATGCACACAGTTTGCCCAAGACTCCATTTAAATGGCCAGATATAGGGGCTTACATAGTAAAATCAGACTTTAATGTTCTGATCAAAACTATAGACCCAATTTCATCACTCTTGATATAAAGACAAATGCTTAGTACAAAGTGAGTCTAATATGAATAGATAGCATAGAAGTCAAAAAATACAGGAACTATTCTATACATTGGCTGAAGAATAGGGAATAGAAAGCACAGTGATGAAAAACGTGAATCTGAATATGATTTTGCACAAACACCGCACACAGGGGAGAAGTTTTCTAATTCTTGTAATCTGGTTATTTGTAGACCTGAACTAGCTTCTCACAGACACAATAAACCATACTTGCTGAAATATCTAAAGTTTCCTTGACTGTGTTCATGGTTTGGCACAGAAACTAAGTCTGTTCTATGAAACAGTGATGACAGATACAATGGATAAGTGGATCATTGAAGCATGATTTTTCTTAGAGGGTGTTTGCAGTACAGGGATTTTGTGCTTTGGCACATAAGTCCTGAAGGTTCTGAACTGAGGGAAACATCCAAGCACAGTCATGTGGATAAGCTCACATGAGAGGCACTAGTGTGAAACCAAAATAATAGTGAACTAGACATAACAGCCCGCCTGGAATACTTCTAAGAAAATCATTTCCCATGAACATGGAATAGAAGGATGATCAGAATAATTGCAAGAAAATAGTAACAAAAAGGAGGAAAAAGAGAAGGAAAATTATGTGTACACAAGTAACTCTCAACAAAAGAAAGTCAGAGCTAAGATTTTTTGATGTGAGTGAAATCCTCTTAATCCAGGTAATTTAATTTTAAGTGATTAAAGCTTCATTCTCATTTATTTGGTTTCAAGGCAACATCTGGCTATGATCAGGGATTATGTCAGCCTCTGGGCTCAGTAGTCACTCCTGGCAGTGTTCAGGGCACTATATGAGGTGCGGGATTATTACATATGTGTCAGCCTTGCTCAGAGCAAATACTTTACACTTTGTACTATCTTTCTGGCCCGAGAAACTTCACTATCACTATCACTATCACTATCTTCCCGTTCATCATCTATTTGCTAGAGCGGGCACCAGTATTATCTCCATATGTCCTGTCTCATGCTAGTAGAACCCAAAGGCATCCGCTTGTTCCAGGAATATAAAGAACATCAAACCATTATATTTGGTCATGGGAATGACCTAATATAAATGTTACTGGTATTTGGCATATCAAATACAACACAAGCAGCTTGCCAGGCTTGCCGTGCGGGTGGCATACTCTTGTAGTCACTTCTGAATAAAACAATTATTGATGAACCACGTGGCCGCTAGCGGCCGTGCTACCCGGGCTGTGATAGTCTGGTCTGCTGGGTGGAGTTGTGATGAGAGTGAAGTCGGGATGTGGGAAATGGCGGCCCCCATGGAGTAGGGGGTTGTCTGGCTTGTTGTGAGGCTCTGCTGGGGTGGCAGGCCAGGACTAGAACCTACCATGCCTGCCGAGAAACTTATCCCTACCTAAACATAATTCTAGTTCTTCAGAGAATAGTGAGAAGCACATTACAGAAAAACTAACAAACTACAGAGAAAAACATATATAGCACAAAGCATGTCTATATATCAATAGAACTATTAGGAAATGCTATCAATCGCATACCACCTTTTTAGACTAGAATTATCAGACATAAGAAATGAACTAAGAGTTGATTTTTATGAATACACAATTGAGTATATTGAAATAATAAAATATTTACAATAGGATACTTGAAACTAAAAAAAATGGGCAAACATAGAAGTCCAGACCTAAAAAGAACTATTGGTTGAAAGATTCAGGAAATGAAGATGGAGGTGGAAAGCACTGCAGAGGCAAAGAATTCTAGTGACTAAGAAATTACAAGAAATGTGTAGATTCTAAAATGGTAAATGCTGTGAATTTGAGAAGGTTTACAGTTCAGAAAGGGACCAAAATGATAAAGATAAAATTTGAAGTGCAATTGCTAAAACATTTTCAGAATTTTTTTTTAATTTTAGACTGTGATTCCAAGATATAAACTGCGAGAAAGAAAAATGACCATCTTTTGTTCTATTTATGATTTTATTTTATCCCAACAAACTTTTGCAGAAGAACGAGGAAGACAAGCATGGATGCACTGAGGCCGAACACTCTCTTCACACACGTCTCTGTGGATCTGAGGGTGACAGCTTTCTGGACACGGGTGGAGTCTGCAGTGAAACATCCACACGAATCCTGTGCAGTCACACAGCATGCATGCCCCCTCTGCAGATCACACTGCTCAGAGCGGACGGATTGACTTTACACTATCTCCAAGGGACTTCTACAGGCAACATCTGGGGTCAACTTCCTTTATGCCACTAATGGTTCCTTGATATGGCCCTATAACAAATGGAAACAAAATGATCAGCTGAGAAAAGTACAGTTGAATTTTATGGACCCAAAGGTCCTTATGAGAGATTTAGGTAATTTTTAAGCTGGAAAAGAGCATTAAAATGCTAAACCGGGCAGAAAGCAGACGCTTTGGAGAGCTTTGGTCACATCGTACTTTAGCGCGTTAAGCTGGGGGGCGGGGGAATTGCTGCTTGTGCCTCTTGTCACAGTATCAGAATCTCTTACTTCTATTGGGAGCAGGAACTATCGTAGTAGACTTTCTGCTTCAGAGGAAGAGTAGAAAGTCGTAAAAGCAAATTTCTTCTGTCAGGTTGCGGGGAGGTTGGAGTAGCATTCATTCCAGTGTTGATTATTTCATCCGAAATTGTCTATTAAAATAGTAGCTCAGTTGTGGGCAGGCCTGAACTGAGAACTCAGCAATTGAGTACGTAGTGCCAGAGTGATAGATGGATCTATCTGTGACCTAATAAGGTTTTACTCAAATGATCAGCGGGTTCAGGCTCCGGTGCACAGGCTCTACCCACCTTCTTCTCTATTCTCCTCTCCGTAGAGCTGACTCAGTAAATCTGAAAAGTGCCTGTTTCCTGAACTTGATCCCAAACTGTCCATTCACCGTTTGTTATACTTCCCCCTAAAAATGGACTGGGAAATTAGCTTCTCTCAGGAAGTGAGTTTACAGTAGCTTCAGGAGGTCAAACTTGTGTTGGATCTGAGTTCTGAAGGCCTATGCCAGTGGTCCTGGAAATGGTGTGCTAGAGCCTTCACCAACACAGCAAGATACCAATTAAAGAAAATCCAAGCGAGCAATGAGAGGGAAACCAGTATCATCTAAACACAAAGAGCGTCCTCAGCTTTGAGAGGAGAGGCCATCTCTCGAAGTTAGAGACAGAATATGTAACTGTCACTCATACCAGTGAGACTGTCCCTCCCTGACCCCCTCCCAAAATCTTAGGATTAGCATTCAGAACAACATCAAACTGAAATGTCCTGGGAAGTACTAGGAACCTGGTTTACCCAGATTCACCAGGCCTGCCAAAAGTGCCTACTAGACACCTTTTGTGTATCTCCAGAGAGTGGTGATTTCCACGTGTCATCACTAAATCTTCCTTATGCATAATTATCTCACTGGGAAACTACAAATCTGAACCATGCCAGGGACTGGATACCAGAAAATCATTTCAGTTCTGGTGGTGGAGAGGCTGGGCAGTGATAGTCTATGCAGAAGGCTGAGTGAGTTGACAGTGATGCTTTCTGTGTTTCTATGGTGCTTGAGTTCGCCATCCCTCATATTCTTAAATTATCCAGACTTAGATGATAATCAAGTTTAGTACCAGGTCCTTCCCAGGATCTTGCACATATATACACTGTAATAATCATTGTTCTGCCCCTCAAGGTGTTGCAGGTGTGGCTGCGGTGCCCAGCTGGGTCGACAGGTGGCAAACAGGAGATGGGCTTGTCTACCCAGGGCTCTGCCCTGTGGGCCCTTGTTTGTTGATTGTCTGATATAGAAAAAGACTGGGCCCCTGGGATGAACCCAGAGCCATGGCAGAGCCTGGCAAGCTCCCCATGGTGTCTTCGATATGCCAAAAAAAAAAAGAACAATAATGGACCTCATTCCCAACAAATGGAGATGCTACTGGCACCTATCACCATCACTATCACTATTCTCCCGTTGATCATCTATTTGCTTGAGCCGGCCCCAGTAACATCTCCATATGTCCTGTCTCATGCTAGTAGAGCCCAAGGGCATCTGCTCGCCCAGGAACATAAAAAGCCTCAAACCATTATATTAGGTCATGGGAAAGAACTAATATAATTGTTACTGGTATTTGGCATATCAAATAAAACAGGGCAGCTACCAGGCTTGCCATGCAGATGACATACCCTTGTAGTCACCTCTAAATATAGCATTTATAGATGAACCATGCAGCGCTGGCGCCCCAAGCAAGACGAGCTGTGATAGGCTGTCACTGGGTGGAGTTCTGACTAGAAGGAAGTCCAGATGTGGAAAATGGTGGCCAAATGGAGTGGAGGGGGTCACCTGGCTTGTTGTACGGCTCTGCTGGGGTGACGGGCCAGGGCTAGCACCCACCATCCCTCTGGCGCCTGCTCAAGCATAAATCGATGATCAAAAGGAAGGCAAATGATCCAGAAAACATGCTCTAGTTATTTCATCTTCCCCAGCACATTGAATTCTGTTCCTATGCATAAGCAACTGAAAAGATTTTTTAGGTCTGTTCTGCTGCCAAGTTGACAACCAGATTAGGTTAAAAAGATATCAAGAAACATCAAAATAAAGCTCTCTGTGCCCCAATATCTTCACAGGAAATAATTTTGAGTAAGGTGGTACAAATGTTGATGGGAAATATATTTTGTAAAAAGAGTAAGTAATGCGCCTTCTGGAGTCTAAGATCTCAACAGCCTAAAGATGTGAGGTGGTAAATAGCTATATTTTGTTTTCTAAGAAAAACATAATTTGACTTTGTACATCAAAAAGTTATAAATATAAAGATGCAATGGAAACTGTGTATGCCTCATGATGTGTACATTTACTAGTGGAATTGGCTGCAAATGTCTATTAAACTCTATCATTAGAGGCCATACCAATGTAACCATGGACAAGACTCAAGTCTTTCCAAAGGACCCTGTCCATTCCACAAAACAGAGTGTCAAAGAGTTGCTAGTTATAAAATGATTTCAGGATCAATGTGTCTGATTCCTCAGTTTGAAAGAAAGTGACCCATTTTCTTTCCCTTTTCATGAGTTTTGAAAGAGAAGACATCAAGCTTGTTTCATCAAGCTCTTTATGGATCATGAATCTCTCCTACATCTTACATACCTATGATGAAGAGTGTGTTGTAGGTTCCTGGACAGAACATGCCAATACTAGGTGGGTATTAGCATGATTGACCTCAGTTTCATCACTTACACGACTTAGAATCCCCAAAGAAATGACTTCTAAGTACAAAGTCAGGAGCAAGCCTTGAGCAAAGTGGTCAAAAATTTCAAAAAACAAGAAAATGAAAAGAAGTAAAAATTGAACAAAACGTACAAATAAATCTTTGTGAGAAATAAAACAAAGAATAGTTGAAAGCGGGGACATAAGTGCATAAACATACGACGTGAAACACGGTGTTGGGTTAAATAATTCTGGGGAACTGTTCTCTCTGTGTTGTTATCCACTCCATACTATACTAATATATTGGTGCCTCGTATTTATCAAAAGAAGGATGCAACGAACACGTTATTGTCAATGTGATGTATTTAAATGTTTTGTGTAGATCTCTATGAGACATCATCCTCTCATGTAAAGAAAAGGAGAGATCTGTACCTCTAGGTTTTCTCCTTTTCCTGTCATTCACACATAAGTATCAGTTTGCCAAAGAATTTTTGCAAGTGGAATGTAATAAAAGCCCCAAGTAAGCATAATATTGCAGAATGTGAAAAAGAGCCCGGTATGATGGTGATTTTGAGAACATGAACCAAGATGAAAAGCACACAGCCTCTGTATGTTGATAGGTGATGGGGATGGGGAGATGGGAAAAAATATGGGGAAAGAAATGTGCCTGTTGATATCATGCAGCCAAACACATACATTACAAATACACAAACAATCACACACACACACACATATTTGGAGGCAAAATCATTGAATATTGATTCTTGCTTTTTATTTTTCAAGCTAATGGCAGCAATGATTGCCTTAGGGTAGTATAAAGCAAAAAACAGGTATCTTTTAATCTCCTTTCATTTTATTTATTTTTCCATTTTCCTATTTATACCCATTAAGAATAACTGTTCATTAGATTAGCTACTTGTGACAACTTAACCTTAGTCTTTTATCTTAATTTAAATGCTATGTCTTTTTATCAAATAACACTGTCTAAATCAATAAATAATGGTGCCACATTTAAGGATGCAACTTCTCAAAATAATCTTATTTAATGTTATTTTCTTATTCCAAAACTTGTTCCTTTTGCAACTTTTGATTCTTTATATGCCTGCATATTAAGCACCCTATAAATAAAAATACTAGAATTATTTTATCCCCATTTCTTTCAAAGAATGTTGGAATGGGCTTAAACTAACATACACATCACCTTGATTCATACATTATTGCTTGAGTATGACCTTTCATAGCATAAAACAGATGATATCACAAACTTTCCACAAACCTTCCGATGACTCGCCTTCATTATAAAACATAATCAGATCATCTTCCATGAAATAATATCCTACAATCTGAGGCCCTGACAAGCACTTTTCTTAGTTATTTTGACAGTTATACCTATCCCTAGTGTTATTTTGAATAAACAGAGCTGAATTTGTAGAGAAAAATCAGTTTAAAAAAAAGAAAGATATCATTAATAGAGTACCATTTTTGTTTTAGGTGGTTCGGTATTAAATCATAAGGTATTTAATGGCTTACATGCCATAATATTAATCTATTCCTTCCTCAATATGATAAAAATTAAAGTGATCTCCTCAGATATCTTTTGTGTACATTTTCTGTATATAGTGTTACATTAATAGACTATTTCCAAAGAAGTTTCAAGTTAATAGAAATTTAAGTGGATACAAAAATATTCCCATTTACCTACTCTTTCCCTGGTCACCAAAACCCTATGATTTAAATCTTGCATTAAAGGTGTATACTTGCTAACCATATTGTAGCCAAATATGCTAACCATATTTAGCATAATTAAATCCTATGTTATCCAGATTCAGCCTATACATTACATTCATATGGTTCTGAGAAATGTTAAGAGTTATCATTCCAGCCCATGAAACTATATTCTCTATCTGCTCATTCTTTCTGCCACCTCCAAACCCAGAAATTTTTTTGGATTCTTGTTTTGATAGGTTTACCTCAACCAAATGCCCATAGATTTGAAACATGAATTTTGAGGGATTTGTAGCTCACATCAATAACATTCTATCCTTAAATTTTACTGCAGTATGTTTATTCATTTACCTTTTGCAAAACACTTTGAAGGAATTCAGTTTAGGACCACTGCAAACAGAGCAGCTATAAATATTCATGTGTGGGTTCTTATGTGTTCCTAAATTTTCAGCTCACTCAAGTAAACCCTCAATCATTCAGATGATTGAAAACTCAATCAGGGACATGACTATGTGATGCGACCTGGCAGTGCTACTTAACTCTGCAAAACAAAACAATACTTGGATTCATCGGTGTGGCCACACCCGCATCCTCTACCGTGAATGAGAGTCCCCATTGCTCTAAAGCATTCATTTATTTGATCTTGTCCATTTTTCTTTTCTTCTCACTATAATGTACTACTCAAGGAGCGGTTTACTTTTTTCTGTTACTTAATGATTCATGATGTTAAAACATTTTTATGTATTTTCTCACTTTTTGTGCTGTAGTGGATAGGCTTCTGTGCTGATATTTACACATGCTATATTGGGTTGGTTGTTTCTTTTTTGATCATTATGGAAGTCCTTAATTTACTTGAATATAAGCCCCTTTATCCTGTAATTTACTTTGTGAGTATCTTCCTAATATTGGTTGACAAATATTAATAAAGTCACATACCTTTTTCATGGATCATTGAAAGGCATTAATTAATTAATAAATTTGTTGGTCTGGGGCCATGCCTAGCTGTGCTCAGACTTCTCTGAGCACTTCACAGGGCCTCACCTTTCTGAGATGATTGCAGCCGTGGAGGAAAACCTGCCTTATTTCAAAAAAGTGTTTTCATATTCTGAGTTGTTGCCACATTGTATGTTACCAATTACATATGTGCATGCACATATGTATAATACATATAATAGATAAGTTGGTTATACCATATTTAAGACTTGATAACTCTCTTTGGCCTTTATACTCTAGAAAAATGGAAGTAGGTGCATTCCAGTCACATTCTAGGTAGTTTTTAGTATAATGATTTAGAATGTCAGTGGGAAAACAAAGCCAGATTATGAATTCCTATCATGAATTCTAGTGAAGACATAAAATATTATGTGTGCATAAATCTTGGGTTTTGAAATCATATAAAATATGCCTTGAAATTAGTCTGACTAGTTCCCAAAACCAAAGTGATCTGGAGGAGTTACATTCTCATTCCTATGTTCTAGTTTGAAAAAATGTAATATTGTTTTGGAATAAAGACACTTACTTTGTTAAGCTATTAAAAGGGTAATTTGGGGACAGAGCAATAATACAGCAGGTAGAACATTTGTCTTGTACACAGCCAACCTGAGTTCGATTTCTGGCACCCCATATAATCTCCTGAGATACATCAGGAGTGACTGCTGAGCCCAGCACGAAGAGTAAACCCTGAGAAAAGCCAAGTGTGGCCCAAAAGAACAAAACAAGTATAATTAACAATCTAGGTATAATTATATACAATGATAAAATGCTATTGATAAAATATTTTACAAATTAATAATCAAGATATTATTAATTTAGTCTTTTATCTTAAGGAGAAAAGTTAATTTTATCTTTACACATCTTTATTCTTATTTGCAACAGCTTTGTTATTTTAGAGGAGAGATGGCATATTAATCATCAAAATGTGATTTATAATTTCAACTAAAAATGCATTAGAAGCAGAAAGAGAGAAGAAGGATTTACTACACTTTTCCTGTATCTGGTTGATCCTGGCTCACATTTCTTGCATCACACATGATACTCTAAACATTTCACAGAATCACTTCTAAGCAAAGAGCCAATTGCTGTCTCTGAGAACCACCAGGTGTGGCCCAAGCACCAGAAAAATGAAGAGAAATTTGTATTAAATCATAGAGATAGTACAGGGATTCCCTGCATGCAGCCAACCTCGTTTTAATCTTCAGCACCATATATGTCCCAAACACATCTCTAAGGATGACTCCTAAGCACAGAGCCAGTAGTAAGCACTGAGCACTGCTGGAAGTAGCCATTCACTGCCACACGCAATATATATATTTTTAAAAATCACAAATTTTCAGTCACTTGTCACTTGTCTTCCTGTTGTTCATTTATTTGCTCGAGCGGGCACCAGTAAAGTCTCCATTCGTTGGGAATGAGGTCCATTATTGTTACTGATTTTGACATATCGAATACACCACGGGAGTAGCTTGCCAGGCTCTGCAGACAGGAGACAGGCTTGTTCACGCCCAGGGCTCTGCCCCGTGGACCCTGGATGGTTGATGATCTGACAAATTTTCAGTATTGAGATTATTTGATTATTAAATATGTTTATATTTTTAAATCTAGATAATAATTTATATTTTATCTAAATTTAAGTATCTAAAATAATTTATATAAGAAGAAAAGTGATCAGTTTTAAGTTGTTTAACAATTTTCATGAGAGTGTATCAACATAGGTTTTAAATAATGCTTTTTTGAATTGTATGTTTCGATGTTAAAAAATTAGAAAGTCTTTAGCATTTTTATGTTACCTGTTTTACTTAAATTTTTTTATAATTATGAAGTCAAATCATGACATTTCACATAATAAAAATAAGAACTTGGTTTTGGTGTTTACCTGAAGTCTCTATAAACACCTAATGGTCCCTAAAGCTACACTTTCCAACTACCAAATGAATATCTGGATCTCCTTGACCTATTTACAAGGAGGATACAACATATGTTTAGTGATGTAACTGTCAGTAGTCATACTTAAAATGTCACTGATATACTTTTACCTTCGGGGCTTTCCATAAAATCATAGCAAAAGGACTATTTTAAAGTAAATATGGGATGTATGATTTCATAAGTTTTTTATGTTTAGAATCTAAAATTATAGCTTCACAAAGATAGTATTCATGAACACCACCAGTCAACAGTTTATATCTTTTTTTTTAATACGAGAGTGAAAATGATTCATTCTGGTTACTGTCAATGAATCAGGCATCTAAAATCTGTGAAGAATGCTCAATTTTTCAGTACTACTTGTATATATCTTAGTGAGTAGACAGTATCTCCCACATATATACATATATATCTCATTTTAATTCATAACTTTCACATTTTCTATATATTAAGATGACATACTAGTAGAAACAGATAATGTAAGTCATGAGAGAACCCTTATGGCTGCCATTCAGTTTTCAATTAATTTCCCTATAAAATAAATTTATTAGGTATAGTAAGTAATTTAATCAATATGCAATCAATTAAGCAACATAAAATCACTTTGACACAGGACCTCTACCATGTTAATAGGCTCAGCTTCAGCTCCTAAACTTCTGCTTGCTTCTCCATAATACCAAGTAAAACAAATTTCCTGAAAACAATTGGCTCTACTTAGAATGGAAGGCAGATACCATCCCTTCTGGCAATATTCATAAGGTTCCACACCTGTGTCCACTATCCAGCTGCGGAAATGGGTGGTCACATATGTGACCACGAGACAGATCCACTCAGAAATTCACACTGTCACCTCTTATACTTGTCTACTGATCACATAGAAGCCCACTAAGGTCAATGAGTGAAATAAATAACATAAGGCAAAACCAATACCATTAGTTCCTTAAACCCCAAAAAGTGACTTTAGTGACTCCAGGGTGACAAGGTTTAATGAGCACAAAGAGACAATGATAGGAGTAGTCAGCAAAGCAAAGGAAAGTTTGAGGGCTAAAATGAGAAAACTACAAGAAGAAATGAAGAATAAGTGATTAGTATTCATATATTTATACATATATATGTTGTAAGTGTATATATAACACAAGATAAGCTCTCAATAGCAAAATAACAGCATCTGAGGAAAACACATGTAGCTCCCATATGAGATGTAGAACATCTCTAGAAAAATACAGAAGATAAAATAGTCTGGAAAAAAAATTATCAGTACATCAGAGAACTTTGGGATGAGCTGAGTTCAGAGGAAGAATATAAGAATTTTCAGAGTCCCTAAGGAGCAGAAACATGAATTTGATGAAGAACCCAATAATTAAAAGTTCTTATTTGTAAGTAATTGCTATTTACCAAGAGAGTGCACCATCCACACTGCACAACCTGGCAAGCTACCTGTGTCGTATTTGATATGCCAAAAACCAGTTACAATTATAGACTCATTCCTATGACCTGAAGGAATGGTTTGAGGCTTTCATGTTCCTGGAGCAAGTATTTGCACTTAGGCTACACTAGCACGTGACAGGATGTATGGAGATGTTACTGGTACCCGCTCAAACAAATCGATGAACAACGGAAGACAAGTGATACAAGTGATACAAATGGTATTTACAGTTCTCATTCACCAGTAGTTTTTATTCATAAATAAGAATTTTTGATAGTTCCTCATTCCATGGGGATGAGGTCAATAATTGTTACTGGTATCTGGCATATCAAATACAACATGGGTAGCTTGCCAGGCTCTGCCATGTGGGTAGCATACTCTTGTAGTCATCTCACAAGGCCGCTGCGAGCCTGGCCTGTAATAGGCTGGTCTGCTGGGTGGAGTTCTGACGAGGGGGAAGTCCAGATGTGGAAAATGGAGGTCGTCATAGAGTGGGGGGTCGTCTGGCTTGTTGTGAGGGCTCTGCTGGGGTGGTGGGCCAGGGCTAGAACCTGCCATCCCTCCCGGGCACCTCATGAGTGGCTGGGCACAGTGAGGGCCAGTAGCAGCTCTGCCCCATGTATGTCTCTTAATAGACATACATGGGGCAGAGTATGTCTTAATAGACATACATAGGGCTGTGTATGTCGACTGTGTACAAGGTACCTTAATAGAAATGGCTTTTAAATAATTCTCTAAAATAAAAATAATTCTCTATAATAAAAATAATATTAACATTTTTATTCATATTAATATTTTTGTCTTGGGAACACATCTGATGATGCTCAGAAGTTACTCATGGTTGTGCTCTTGGAAATTAATTTTGGGTGTTGTGGGACCATTTCCAGTGCTGGGGATTAAACCTATGTTAACTGTGTACAAGGCAAATGTCTACCCACTTACTGTGTCTTTAGCATCTCAAATATAACTTTCTTTGATTAAATTTTTGTTTTAGTAAATTGTACACCCGGCAGAGCAGAAACCAGCTTTCCCGTTCCGCGGCCGCTGCAAGGCCGCGCGATTTACCTCCAAATTACCATAAATATTCTACCCACCCCTCTGAGAGAGCCCCATGAAGTAATAAGAATATAGCGCCCGCATGGCAGAGCCTGGCAAGCTGTCCAATGCGTGTTCAATATGCCAAATACAGTAACAAAAATGTTTATTTTCCTGACCCAGAAAGAGCCCTTAATATGGCAGCAGCAAGAAAGGCAAACAAGCAGTGCCTGATAAAATTTCACGGCTGTCCTAGGCTGCCAAAACGAAGAAGGACTAAAATGACTGTCTGTACTTTCAATGCACGTACGCTAGCATCGGAAGCATATATTGAGGGATCTGATGCTGCAAGCGCAAAAGATCAAGTACGACATCATTGGTCTGACTGAGACGAGGAGGCGTGCCAGTCCCATCATGCTGTATTTGACACCGGAGAAGAATTGTTCCTTGGAACATGTGATGAAAGAGGCGTCGGTGGCGTTGGTGTCCTTGTCAACACGAACATGGCTGTCAACATTGATTCATTTGAATGCCTAACAAACCGAATAGGACGATTACACTTGAGGAGATGTGGCCCTCTGCCAGCAATTTCTATCTTCATTGTCTATGCACCAACATCCACATACAAAGAAGATGAAATTGAGAAATTCTACATGGAATTGGAGGAGTTCTATAAAAAGATCACACCTTCTATAAGATCATAGTCGGTGATTTTAATGCCAAGATAGGACCGAGAAGATCAGCTGAAGAACTCCACATCGGGACCCATGGCCTAGAATGGAGCGAACAGGGTGAGAGACTATCTGAGTTCATCATGTCCACCAAGACTATTCATGGGAAGTCACAGTTTCAGAAGGCTGAAGCGAAACGTTGGACATGGGAATCTCCTGGCAGACAGTTCCACAATGAAATTGACCACATCATCTTCAATCGATGGTTTTGTCTGACTGATGTTGCTGTCGTCCCCAAATTCCAGACAGGATCAGACCACCGTCTCCTTCGTGCAAAATTCTACTTCCCGCAACGGGGAGAAAAAGCTGCAATGTTTAAGAAGAGAACTCCCAGAACGACCACCAACTGGGAACTCTTGGCACCATTGCGGCAACATGGGAAGATACCATCATTGATGACATCGATGAAGAATACAACCGACTGGTTCAGCACCTCCATGATTGTGCGAAGAATGCCGAGAGAGAGAAAGACACAAAAGGACGCTTGTCTTCAGAAACTCTTGAGCTCATTCGCCAACGTGGCAAGGCGCGAGCCTCAGGAGACCAAATGCTAACGTCCAAGCTTGCTAAACAGTGCAGAGAAGCGATAAAAGCAGACCTTAAAGACAGAAGAGCAGAAATACTGGAAGATGCAGCAGAAGCCGGAAAAGTATTCGCACTGCTCGCCTGTCCTTCGCCAACTATAAGACCAAGATGACTGCCCTCCGACGCCCTGATGGATCGATCACATCTTCCAGAAAGGCAATGGAGAAGATTATCCAGGACTTCTACTCAAATCTCTTTGATAGCCACATCCACCTGCCCACATACCAAATTCCACAGGATGGATATGTCATTCCCAACGTTCTCCCTTCTGAAATCCGACATGCCATCTCGCCAGTAAAGAAGGGAACAGCACCAGGCCCAGACAAAGTCAGACCCGAACACCTGAAAAATCTGCTGTCGGTACTCATCAATACACTAGCTCTGCTCTTCACACGCTACCTGTCCGAATGCAAGGTGCCCTCCCAATGGAAAAACCAGCAGGACAGTTCTACTGTTCAAGAAGGGAGACATTCACGACATTGGTAACTATCGCCCCATCTGCCTGTTGTCTGCCATCTACAAGCTGTTTACACGAGTCATCCTGAACAGGATTAGCAGAACACTAGATGAAGGACAACCATGCGAGCAAGCAGGTTTCCGGAAAGGATTCAGCACAATCGACCATATCCACACAGTAACCAAGCTCATTGAGGTTTGTAGGGAGTACAAGATGCCACTCTGTCTCCACGTTCATTGATTTACAGAAAGCCTTTGATTCTGTGGAGACTGAAGCAGTCATCGAAGCCCTAGTCAAACAGGGTGTTCAAACCCAATACATCAAGATCTATCGTGAGCTGTATTACGGATTCACCACCAGGATCTCACCATTCTACAAAGAAGTGATCATTGATGTCAAAAGAGGGGTTCGACAGGGTGATACCATCTCACCAAAACTGTTCAGTGCCACCCTCGAGAACATCATGAGACAATTAGAATGGGAAGGAATGGGAGTGAAGATAGATGGTCGGCAACTACACCACCTCCGCTTCGCTGATGACATCGTTCTAATAACACCAAACATTAGCCAAGCGGCACAAATGCTGGCTGACTTTGACCGAGAATGTGGAAAGGTAGGTCTACAGCTGAATCTGAAGAAAACTATGTTCATGAGAAATGAACTAGTTCCTGAGGCCCCATTCACTCTCAATGGAACAAACATCTCTGAATGCAGCAGTTATGTGTACCTAGGTCGAGAAGTCAACATGATGAACTACCTAAAACCTGAGCTGCGCAGGAGGAAGAGAGCGGCATGGAATGCCTTCAAAGGCATTGAAGAAATAGCTAAAAGGACAAAGAACCTCCGGCTCCGGGCACATCTCTTCGACTCCACCGTTCTCCCTGCATTAACATACGCCTCAGAGACCTGGGCCCTACGAAAGCAGGATGAGAATGCTATTCGGTCTCCCAGAGAGGAATCGAAAGAGCTATGCTTGGAATATCACGTCTCACTCAAGTAAGTGAAGGAATCCGGAGTTCTGACCTCCCGTCGCTATTCCAGAATCAGGGACGCTGTCTCGTTTGCCAAGGCATCTAAAATCAGATGGGCTGGCCATGTAATGCGATTTGGTGACAACCGCTGGACTAGAGCTGTTACCGACTGGATCCCACGGGATATCAAAAGATCACGTGGCCGCCCACCTACAAGATGGTCAGACTTCCTTGTTAAGACCCTGAAGGAACGGTTTGAGGCTCTTCATATTCCTGAAACAACCAGATGCCATTGGGCTACATTGGCACGTGATAGGGTCCAATGGAAATGTTACTGGCGCCCGCTCGAGCAAATCGATGAATAACGGGATTCAAGTGATCAAGTGATCAAGTGATCATGTTTGC
>JAJIBD010008891.1:0-32500 GCA_021461705.1 Cryptotis parvus
AACAGTGGATTAGAAAGAACTAGACTTTGGGCTTACTGAGTAATAGACTTGTTTTGACCACAGCGATAACCAGGAGCTCTTAAGTAATTCATCTTACCTAGGAAGATGAACTTCTCAATTTCTTAAAATCTTGTCAATAGATGAAGTCAACATCTGCCCATGTTGTGTCTTTGACTGGCTACTGTATGGCTGAATGCAGATAAAAGAATGACCCAGTGCTTGACACATAGCGCTCAGTGTATCAGAGATAATACACACAGATATTACATATTCGTTTCCACTAAGAATGACAAAGCTGATTCATCCAGTGATGTTTTACTTCTTCGGGTTAAGCATTTCTTACTACAAAATTGCAGAGGGAGCCAGGGAGATGATTCAAAGGGTCGAACGTGCTTTGCTGTGGGAGCCACAGAATTCATTCCTGCCACGTCACGGTCACCTGGGGATAACCCCTGCACTCTCAGTCTGAAGAGTCCAGTGAGTGCACACCTAGGCTTAAGTTGGGGCAGGTATATGTGAAACCAGATGGGATCTGGAAATACTATTCCAAGACATTGTAAGTCTTGGAAAAGACTCTGTAACGGGGTTTTCCTGAGACACATTTGTCGTGACATTGACAGAAAGAAGAAGTATGTGAGTCTGGGGGGAGTGAGAGGGAAATTTAAACCGCATGAAGCCTGTCCAGAGCACCAAGTTTCATTAGAGGAAACTCTGGAAGTCCAGCCAGCTGGCAGAAGCGAGCTCCAGCGACGGGAATTCAGCCTGCTCTGGAGGCGAGTGAAGGTGAGCTCACATGAGTAACTCAATGAGAAAGAGGTCAAATGAAGGGGATCAGAGAGACGGGACACGTGCTTTGCATATGGCTGACCTCATATGTAGAGGCAGATGATCCCCAAACACTGCCAGGAAGGAAGGGCCCCTGAGCACGTAGTTGGGTATGGTCACAAAATTCCTTCCTGCCACCGCTATAGGAAAAAAACCCAAACTGAAAGTTAGGACTAAATACCTTCATTTTCTGATTGCTCATCTCATAGAAGCAAGAACAGAAACAATTCTGTGGGATTCTTTTAAGGTCAAAAGACCTAGTACACAAAACCTTTGGGTTAGCAATAATGACTTCAGCACAATATGTCTTAGGGTTTTATTTTAAAAAAAATCTAAGTGTTTGCATGGGAATAGAGAATACCAAGTGATTTATAATCTAGATATACTATACATTTCACGATCCACGATCTCGATCTTCCGTTGATCATCTATTTGCTAGAGCGGGCACCAGTAATATCTCCATATGTCCTGTCTCATGCCAGTAGAGCCAGGGCATCGGCTTGCTACAGGAACATAAAGAGCCTCAAGCAATTATATTAGATCATGGGAATGACCTAATGTAATTGTTACTGGAATTTGGCATATCAAATACAACACGAGAAGCTTGCCAGGCTTGCCCGACGGGAGGCAAACTCTTTTAAACACCTCCAAATAAAGCATTTATTGATGAACAGTGCGGCCTCAAGCGTCCCGTGCGAGCCCGGGCTGTGATGGGCTGGTCTGCTGGGTGGAGTTCTGATGAGAGGGAAGTCTAAATGTGGAAAATGGCGGAGCCTTGTGGAGTGAGGGTGGTGGTCTGGCATTGTGAGGCTCTGCCGAGGTGGTGGGCCAGAGCTAGAACCCGCCATGCGGTTCTTTTAATTAACTAGTGAAAAATCACTATAACAGGATATAAATCTATAAATGTATACCTACCTCCCGTGGGGGTGGGGCGAGAGGGAAGCATTGGGCCAGGGCAATCTTTCTGGGCCTTTTCCTATTGTGGCCACCTTCTGGACTGGCTTTCTCCCTGTGACCCCTGTACCATTAGTTGACAGCTCACTGTGCCCCTCTATTTGCACAGTTCTCACTCTGACCTCCTTGGAATATCCTGGGGACCCCACAGGGAGCTATAGCACCCAGTTGAAAATGGGTGCTAGGCCATTTTTCAACTAGGCACCATAGTGGAGGGACTTGAGCAAATGTTGATGGTGAAGGTACGGTAATTTTGTGCAAGTGAAACTGTCAGTGTTACCATTAGTGTGTCATTGCTACCTAACCACAACAATTTTCCTAAAAGATATGAGTTTACTTTGAAAAGACACTTATACATCATCCTGTTTGTTGTAGCATTGCTTACAATAGTCAAGATACAAGAAAAACCTCAGAGTCATCAGCAAGTGATTGGCTTTAATCGGCACACACAGATAACAGAACCCTCTTTCCATTATAAGTGAAGGCCATCTTGCCCTTTGTGACAACAAAGCTAGAACTTGAGAGAGTCATGTTAAGTGAAGTAAGTCGGGATGACATCACATTTTTTTGTGAAATATAAAGAAAAAGAAAACAGGCAAAAGCAAAACCACAGTTAAGCCTTGCCTAAACAAGACCCTGGGTTCAATCCCTGGCACCACACAGCAAAACAAAACAAATAATACTAACTCCTCCTTCCCCTCCCACTTACCCTCCCTCTCCTTGGGAACCAAAACCAAAACAGAACAGAACAAAACAAAATTGAAACCAAAACTGTTGGATTCTGACTGTGAAACAAAAAGCTACCAATAGGCAAAGAAGGTGAAAGTGAATGCTGAAGAGGGTATAAGCAATGACTGAGGGGGTGTTGTTGGCACTATTCTAGTGGGTGTACAAGAGGTACATTTGAAGACATTGTGAGCTGATGAAGGTCAGGTAGTGTAGAAAGCAACGCTTCCTCAAAAATGTCTGGTAAAATAAAATTCAAGGGATATGACAAGGTACACTCAGTATGTGCTCTAGTTATTGAAATGACTTTTTTTGTTTGTGAATAGAATTAATGTTTTTTAACCTGATAGGAAACTACCCTTCCTAACCAGAGGAATGGCTTCCAACAGAGGGTGGGAACAGAGTGACTAATAATGATTGTAAAATAAATTTTGTTTGATAGCCAATACTTAGAGGATGAAAATAATATGATGGGAGGTTGTGTAGGTTCTTCACTTAAGTTCTTGCTTGTTGGTACTTGGTCTCATGATTTAAGTGTCAGAGTTGAAAACTTATTTATGTAAATGAGAAGAGGCATTATATTAATTACATGGTTTCAACTTGCTTCTTTATTTAATAGGTTAAAATTACATAGCAACCAATCATTACAAATAGACTTTTATTGATTTATTTCCTGATAATTCCATTTGCTTTTAAAAAGTTTTTGTTAGAGCAAAGTAAATTCGTTTTTTGTCCACTAAGGGAGCAGACTGAGGTGGGCAGGAGACTGGGGACATTGGTGGGGAAGGTCACAATGGTGGGGGGATTGGCATAGGAACATGGTATTCCCCTAAAACAAGTGTACTACGAGCAACTTTGCAAATCATGGTGTCTTAATAAAAACACATTTAAAAATAATAATAAAATAAAACACAGGAGAGAGTCTCAAGAAAATAAAGATCATGCCTTTTACAAGGTAGAATTAGGGCCCAAGCGAGGCTCAGAGAAAGGGCTTATGTGGCTTTGCAGAGTGTGAGGCTGAGTCTGTTGTGATTTGGGGGCATACCTGGTTGTGCCTGGGGCTAACTCCTGGCTCTGTGCTCAGGGATCACTCCTGGTGGACTCAGAGGACCTTGTGTGCTGGGAATTGAACCCTGATTGGCCTCCACGGGAAACAAGTGCGCTACCCACTGTTCTAGCTCTCCCCTCCACGACTGAGTTTGATCCTTGGCAGAAAGCACATGTGCCAAGTGTAGCACTAATATGTGGGATCCCAGTACTATGACAGTGCATGATGTCTAGTACACAATCACGCATGTTTGAGCACCACAACTTACAGCATGAGAGCACTAAGGCCAGGAGTGCCACAAGTGTTTTTATCACAACTAACATGTAAGACCACAACCATATTTGTGTGTGACTCCAACTCATTGCAGTGACATCAACAGAGGGGGATATTTTGTTTGTTTGTTTTGGACCATACCTGGCTGTGCTCAAACCTAGGTCCAGCCGTGTGCAGATCAAACCTAGGTCAGCCGTGTGCAAACTAAGAACTCTACCCACTATTCTAGTTCCCCAAATCCAGACTGAAGAAACACATTTTTAAAATGATGTTTTTGGTTTGTTTTCATTTCTTTGGAAAGGGCTTTGGTCCATACTAAGTGGTGCTCAGGGGTGACCCTTGGAGAGCTTGAAGGATCATAGGAGGTAGCTGGGTTCAGAGCAGCAAGGCAACTGCCTTAAACTCTGTACAGCGCCTCATCCGCTGTATTACCCCTCTGACTCATAAAATACATTTTTTTGTCAATAACATTAAAAACTATTTTTACCACTGTTGAGAGGAGGCAAATAAGCAGGTGTTCAGGAGTTACTCCTGGCTCCGCTATTTCTCGAGTGCTTCCTAACAGTGCTCTGGGGATCACTGCTAGGGCTCTAACCTTCACTTCTATCCCTCTCCCCCACCTATGGAAACTTTATGACAGGTGCTAACTTGAGTCTTAAAATAAAATGTTTTTTATGGGCCCCTAAAGGCATCACAGATGCCAGATGTACAGTGAGCAGCGGTCCTTGGTGAAGCTCAGCTGTACCTGGGCTGCGGCTGGAGCTGGGTCTTCTGTCTTCACCCCCTCACATCCCCTGACATGCCAGTAAACTGACTTTCATTTGCCTGGATTTCATCCAGGGTCTGTTCCCACGGGCATATTTTCTCTCCCATACTATATTGCCTCATATCTCACATGAGAGACCATTCATACTGTCCTCTCTGAGTCACTTGCCCAGCCCTGATCCTCCTAAGTTCCATCCACACTGCAGCCAGGTTCAGGATTTCGTCCTTTGTATGTCCTGGAGCCAGGCAGTTGCAGGGATGACATGAGGAAGGGCTTTTCTCTCTGCTGTGCCTGAGGTCCTTCCCAGAGGTGGCATCTGTGTGGGCTGTCTGCTCCTCACTGCTGTTGGGAACATCTCAGCCAGGGGTCTGGGATATAGCTCAGAGCACGTGCCTTCCCTGTGTGAGCTTCTGGGTTCCATCTCCAGCACCTCAGCCCCCCTGGACTGTCCTTGCAATAAAAGTTCCTGCCTTTGGCGGACAGGCACAAAGGATATGCAGGCTCTTCTCCAGATCATGCTGCAATCTCTTGTACTCCATTTTGTTTCTTTCTCTCGGTTTCTATTCTGCTCCAGAAACTTTGTCCCTGTGCTTAAGGCCCTGTCCCCTGCTGGCCTGCAAGAAGTCAACTAACAGCTCTGCAGTCATTTCCATTCAAATGCACCTGTCAGCAACACAAATTTTAGGAGCTGCCAAGTCTTCACTTGATCACTTGATCACTTGAATCCCGTTATTCATCGATTTGCTCGAGCGGGCGCCAGTAACATTTCCATTGGACCCTATCACGTGCCAATGTAGCCCAATGGCATCTGGTTGATTCAGGAATATGAAGAGCCTCAAACCGTTCCTCCAGGGTCTTGACAAGGAAGTCTGACCATCCTGTAGGTGGGCGGCCACGTGATCTTTTGACATCCCGTGGGATCCAGTCAGTAATGGCTCTAGTTCAGTGGTTGTCTCCAAATCACATTACATGTCCAGCCCATCTGATTTTCGATGCCTTGGCAAACGAGACAGCTTCCTGATTCTGGAATAGCGACGGAGGTCAGAACTCCGGATTCCTTCTCTCACTTGAGTGAGGCGTGATATTTCAAGCATAGCTCTTTCTATTCCTCTCTGGGAGACCGAATAGCATTCTCATCCTGCTTTCGTAGGGCCCAGGTGTCTGAGGCGTATGTTAATGCAGGGAGAACAGTGGAGTCAAAGAGATGTGCCCAGAGCCGGAGGATCTTTGTCCTTTTAGCTATTTCTTCGATGCCTTTGAAGGCATTCCATGCCGCTCTCTTCCTCCTGTGCAGCTCAGGTTTTAGGTCGTTCATCATGTTGACTTCTCGACCTAGGTACACATAACCGATGCATTCAGAGATGTCTGTTCCATTGAGAGTGAATGGGGCCTCTGGAACTAGTTCATTCTTCATAAACACTGTTTTCTTTAGATTCAGCTGTAGACCTAACTTTCCACATTCTCGGTCGAAGTCAGCCAGCATTTGTGCCGCTTGGCTAATGTTGCCAAGTCTTCATAAAAGCAAAAAAACAAAAGTCATTTACTTCTTCCCTTGAAAAATATGAGAAATGCAAACCCAGGGAAATTATACAAATCCAGGTGAAGAGTTAGTCCAGTATTCAGGTCTGCCCTTCCCTTTGTGGCCTCCCTTGGCACGATCTCAGGTTCTTGGCTTTGGATCAGTTAGTGCTTGGTCATGGCAAGACATGCTTGGAGCCTTGAGTTCTTGGTGTGAGGTCTCCCAAGCAATCAGAATGGCTTTCAGGATGATTTCTGTCAAGATATCTTCTGTCCTACAAGGAATGTCTTTGTCGTGTTGTCTGGTAAGCTTCTGGGGACTCACATGAGTCCATCGTGAATAATGATGGATTGTGAAATTTCAGAGGGTCAGAGGTCTCCTAAGACATTCAAAATTCTTGCCTCTCTCCCACTGAAAATTGGTTTCTCTCTAAACAGAGGAGCTCGACAATGGGTGCTATGTTGCATCAGGCACCCGGTGAGGAAGGAAAGGCCAGACATTTGTCAAACATAGAAATCTTGGTTTGGATTGTAGTTCCAGAAACATCTATTTGCATGGTGCAGGATGGCACTTAGACTTTCAGAGCACATCGAGGAGACAGTGAGGTGAGAATGAGCCATGGCCTGTAGGTTGCTCACAGCGATAAGCTGAGAATGAGCCATGGCTTGTGCATTGCTCACAGTGAGAAGCTGCCTATCATCAGTATTGAATAAAGGCATCTGCTTAAATCAACTCTACGTCAGGCTTTTTTGCTGTTGATCTTACAGATTCAGGCTGAATTCCCCTTAAGAGAGCTGAAAATGAGGAGTCATTAAGACTTTAGGGGTCCCGGAGTTAGCTTACAGATATGCAGACTTTATAATGGCAAAATCCTTGAAACAAGAATGATCTACACATTCGAGTAGCAATAGGGAATGGGAGACTGGGGGAAGGTACTCATAATATCCAGTGCCAGGTGGAATATTAGTTGCTTTTTTATCAAATAACTCTTCCACAGAACAAATGACCTCATTGGATCTCTCTTCATATCTCCTTCAACAGATCCAATCATTCCTTCCATGGGACCTTCTTACACTATGAATTACATAACCACTCTTGACCATTTAAAAACTGAGAAGCAATGCATGCATAATGCATTATTTTTATGTGTGAGCTATGATTTAATAGATGTGTACATTGCAAAAGATGTATATAGTGCATAAAGTTGAAGCATCCATCATCACAGAGTTACACATTTATTTTTTTGTGATGACAATTTTAAGATTTATTCTCTTAGCAATTTCCAAATATGCATTATATTATGGTTGACTACCATCATGGTGCTGTGCCTTACACTCCCAGATCATACTGGTTGACTATCGTCATGGTGCTGTACCTCACACCCCAGATCATTCTGGTTGACTATAGTCATGGTACTGCACCTCACATCCCCAGATCATTCTGGTTGACTATAGTCATGGCCTGTACCTTATATCCCCAGATCTTACCTTACCTTGTTCTATTTTGATGGGTGGGCTCAGTGTCCACCAAGTAGTCCTCAGGGGATCTGGGTTCACTTGTACTTTTTTTTAAACCGGGACAATGGTTGAAAGCAAGGGCCTGAGGATATGGATGCCACTTGGATTCTGGAATTTTTTTTTAGGTGACCCTGGCAGTACACTGAGGCCTCCAGGGTTATACCCAGAGATGCCAGGAAATCATGTGGTACCAGGGATCAAACTGGAGGTGGTTACAAATAAAGCAGGCAACTTTACTATCTCCTCTTTTTTCCAAAACTTTTTGTCTTTTAAGTGGATCTTTGTGCATGTTGACCAGCTTCACCATTCACTCCCCTAAACCCTGCCTCTGACAATCAGCAAACTGTCCTGAGTTTTCCCCCTACATTCTATGAGTAAGATTCTGATTTATTTCTCTATTGCTATGTAAAAAAGCAATAATAATAATAATAATAAAATAATGATGATGATGAAAAGGGTCCATATGGCTAGTAATAGGCTAGTAATATACCCAAGGTTACACAACAACTAGGCGGGGGAAGTGGAAGTGAGGGGGAGCAGAGGCAGAAGAGAAGCATCAGGGATCAGGTCAGGAACTCAGGTACAAAGGTGGTATTAAGAGATGACAGAGCCAAATATCCAAACCACACTGTCAACAATGCTGAAATCAAGAGACCCAAACTATAACAACTAACTTAGAAAAGGGCCTGTCAAGAGCACAGGCTGGGGTGGGGGGTGGAGATGAGGAGGGAACCTGAACACTGGTGGTGGAAAGGGTGCTGCAATAGTGTATACTTGAAACTCAGCTATGAGGGTCGGAGACATGAAAGTCCAGTGGGTAGGGTGTTTGCCTTGCATGCAGCTGACCTGGGTTCAATTTCAGCATCACATGTGGTCCCCAAGCACCACCAGGAGTAATTTCTGAGTGCAGAGGCAAGAGCAACCACTGAGCATCTCTGGGTGTGACTCAAAAAACACCACAAAACAAAACAAAAAACTCAGCTATGAATAACTTTGTAAATCATGCACTTTAATGAAAAAGGAAAAGAAAGGTTGATAGACTGATCAGACTGTTTTATCTAGAAATAAGTCAGACTCATCACAATGTTGAAGAAACACACAGTCCCTAGAGGTGTAAAGAGATCTGCAAAGTGTGCCCTCTGCGCCTTCCCTGGGCTTTCTTTGTGTGGATTACAAACTCCTGGGAAACTTGGGACATCCCATGGAATGTGTGACTGCACCTGGCCTCATCAAACTACTTACCCAATTCCCAAAAGAAAGAGTGAGGTGAAACCCAAGAAGAGTCTATTGTGTTGCCTGGTGGGCAAGGAAAGTGTCCACGCTGAAACAGTTAAAGATAGACTAAACAATGCAAAGATTGGTCTTTGTCTAGCTACCAATTTAAACATTAAACTGGGGTTTAGAAAAAGGCAGGAGGATCAAGAAGGGGAAATTGCTTCTTTCCAAATCGCTGTCTTCTCTCAGAATCTTCTCTGGATAATTTGGAGACACTCATCAGCCACTAGTGCTGAATTTAGCCTTTCAGTGACTAAAAGCAAAGTTGTATACTGCTACAGGAAAGGATATAGAATAACTGGTGGGAGGGGCCGGAGTAATAGCACAGCAGTGAGGGCCTTTGCCTTGCATCTTGGCAGACCCAGGTTCGATCCCTGACATCCCATATACAGTCCCCTGAACACCGCCAGGAGTAATTCCTGAGTTCAAAGCCAGGAATGTGCATCACTGTGCATCACTGATGTAACCCAAAAGAATACTACTACTACTACTACTACTACTACTACTACTACTACTACTACTAATAATAATAATAATAATAATAATAATAATAATAATTGATAGAGGCCCTGGAATGGTTCATTGTTCTGCACCAAATTCTTTTTTAAAATATTTTGTTATATCACCGTGAGATACACAGTTACAAAGATGTTCCAAATTCTAATAACTTATTATGGCCTAAGGCTGAGCTGAGACACTTCTTAGTTCAATTTGCGTTGCCTACTTCCTGGAAACAGCTATGATCAGTGTCTCTGATCAGTGGTGAGACCACTGGCCTGTCATTATTTGGAAACTAGGCAACAGAGCTTGTGTCCATTCTGTTTCATGCCAGACAAGAATTAAACTGACCATTAGCTATTTTCAGCAGACCGGATCCCACAAAAACATTTCTGAGATTAGAGAGAGAAGTGAGAGGGAAGAAAGCAGGGTGGGAAGACAGTGCAGAGAGGAGAGAGGAGAAGATAGTGAGAGCCAGACTTCCCTCAGGGACCCCGAAACTGAGACAGTGAGCATGAAGGATGAGCCTCTCATAGCCGGTGCCCAGAGCTGGCTGCACTGCACATTCGTGTTCTGCTCACTCCCTGCCTTGCCCTTTGCTGTACTGTTTCTGACAATACATAACTGAGTAAGACCCTGGGAGCATTTTTTTTTTCTTTGCATCAACACGATGTCTTTGAAATTCCTCTGAATTAACGTAACATCCGGCTTAAAGTTCCCGTCCCTGGAAATCCTTTTTCTCTCTCTTTTTCTCTCTCTCTCTCTCTCTCTCTCTCTCTCTCTCTCTCTTTCTTTCTGCCTTCCTTCTTTCTTTCTTTCTTTCTTTCTTTCTTTCTTTCTTTCTTTCTTTCTTTCTTTCTTTCTTTCTTTCTTTCTTTCTTTCTTTCTTTCTTTCTTTCTTTCTTTCTTTCTTTCTTTCTTTCTTTCTTTCTTTTTCTTTCTCTCTCTCTCTTTCTCTCTCTCTCTCTCTCTCTTTCTTTCTTTTCTTTTGCTTTTTTTGGGGGTCACACCTGGTAATGTTCAGGGGTTACTCCTGGCTCTGCACTCAGCAATTACTCTTGGCAGTGAACGCTGAGGATCGAATCTGGGTTGGCTGCATGCAAGGCAAACACCCTACCTGCTATACTATTGCTCTGGGCCCTTGGGTATTCTTTCTTGACAAATCTTATCAAGTCTTCATTTGAGAACTAAGCACCTTTTATTTTTTTTAAGTTTTTAAAAGATTTTATTATACCACCATGAGAATTACAATTACAAAGCTGTTCATGATTGGGTTTCAGTCTTACAGCTAAGCACCTTTTAATAAGCAAGCTTTCTTATGTTCCATATAAAGTGTAAAAATGAGTAAAGCAATAAATTATTTAAAATTTTACAAAACACAATTTAGGAAAAAGGTAAAAAGAATTGTCTAACCTTCTTACTCAGAGAGAAACAGAAAACAATACCTCATCTATGTTCTTCTGTTCTTTCAACTTTTATTTCTCTTAACTATCAACATGCTCGCCCTCCCCAGTTAGAATCCCCCATTTTTGCTTTTTTTGGGTCACACCAGCAATGCTAAGGGGTTTCTCCTGGCTCTGCACTCAGGAATTACTCCTGGCAGTGCTCGGGGGATCATATGGGATGCCGGGGATTGAACCCAGGCCGGCATGGGCCGGCCGCATGCAAGACAAATGCCCTACCCACTGGACTATCGCCGGGACCCCCCCATCAGTTTCTCTTTTATATGCATGTTCATTTGTCTATCAATAATTTAATCTATAGCTATACCATAGTCTTTATTTTTTTTTAATTTAATTTTATTATTTTCCCCCCCAAATATCATTACACCATTTTAGACATACAATTGAAAGATGCTCATGTAGAGTTTTGGATCCACAGTGTTCCAACACCCATCCCTCCACCCAAACCCATCTACCATCACCAATGTCCCCACCTCCCTCCCCCTCCCGCACCTCAACTACTTGGCAGATTCTGTATGTCATTTCTTTTGTCTTTATATCTCCTTCCCGATAAACTTTCCTGCTCTTCGTGGAATACAGTGCATTAAAAGACATTACTGTTTCACTATTTTAGTGGACCGGGCGTGGCCGCTTGCGGCCGCGCAATCTGGGCTCGAACTGGTTTTGCTCAGTTGATCTGGTCGTGGGTCAGTTTCTCAGCGTCCGGACAGCGAAGATGGTGGCTAGTGTGATGGGCGGAGTTTCATCCGGCTGCTTCGGGACCCCCAGAGGCAATGGGCCAACACCCAAAACCCATCTGCCCTCCTCGGGATCCCATCGTCAGCTGGGCTCGGGCGCGAGCCGGCTCCAGTCTCCCCAGCCGCTTGCGGCTCTGCATACTGGTTCCCGGGCAGCTCCTGAGCGGGTCCACCAGGCTCGACAAAATGGAGGAGGGGGGTGGCTTAACCCCTGACTCCATCTGGCGAATTCCCAGTGATTCCGCTTCTGGGAGCCGCCTACCTGGGCTCGAACTGGTTTTGCTCAGTTGATCTGGTCGTGGGTCAGTTTCTCAGCGTCCGGACAGCGAAGATGGTGGCTAGTGTGATGGGCGAGTTTCATCTGGCTGCTTCCGGGACCCCCCAGAGGCGATGGGCCAACACCCAAAACCCATCTGCCCTCCTCGGGATCCCATCGTCAGCTGGGCTCGGCGCGAGCCGGCTCCAGTCTCCCCAGCCGCTTGCGAAGCTCTCTCTGCATACTGGTTCCCGGGCAGCTCCCATAGTCTTTATTTTATTTTTGACCTTTGGACCACTCCTGGTAATGCACAGGGCTTACTTTTCTTTTTTTTTTTTTTTTTGCTTTTTTGGGTCACATCCAACAATTCTCAGGGGTTACTCCTGGCTCTGCCATCAGGAATTACTCCTGGCAGTGCTCAGGGGACCATATGGGATTCTGGGATCGAACTGGGTTGGCTGCATGAGAGGCAAACGCCCTACCCACTGGACTATCGCTCCAGGCTCTCAGGGCTGACTCTTGCTCTGCACTAAGGAAACTCTCTCCTGGGGGTGCCCAGGGCACCATATGGATTACCAGAGATTAAACCTGAGTCAACCACATGCAAGGCAAATACCTTTCCTGCTGTACTATCGCCTCCAGCTCCTAAACCATAAATTGAATGGTATGTAATAGGCCACCCATATTTGGTAAAAACATTACAAAGCATATTACATTTTACTACATTTAATTATAAATATCCAACTCTCACCAAGTGTGGAGCATTCTAAATGAACTGTCCCCTTCTTCTTTTTTTTTTTTTTTTTTGCTTTTTGGGTCACACCCGCAATGCTCAGGGGTTGCTCCTGGTTTTGCACTCAGGAATCACTCGTGGCGGTGCTCAGGGGACCATATGGGATGCCGGGGATCGAACCTGGGCCGACACAGGCCGGCGCGTGCAAGGCAAACGCCCTACCCACTGGACTATCGCCTCCGGCCCCACCCCTTCATTTTTAATGTCTACTTAGGGGCCACACCCAGCAGTGCCCAGGGCTTAATGCTATCTCTGTGCTCCAGCAACCACACAGTGATGGGGATAGAACCTGGGTCTCCTGCATGCAGAGCAAGGGCTTCAGTCCACCAGCTCTTTAGAATTTCACATGACCAGTTTAATTATTACTCTCATTAACATTTCATAGATAAGAAAACCAGGGCCAAAAGGATATAAATCATTTGTCTATGATGATAAAACTAATAAGTTTAAAGCTGGAATTTGATCCTCAGCTCAGTTGGCTTCAGGTTTTTAATAGCCGTTTATAGCCTTTGAGCACCTGATACTTAGAAGTTTCATTAAGTATCAGTTATTGAACTCTGCAGATTAGCAATAACTGTGTCAGAATACTGTCAAATAGTTTCACAAAGAGGCCACCAGGGAGGCCTATTTAGGGTTCCCCCAGTGGCCCCCCCACCAATATGGCCGTCATCACCACATCCTCCCTACTTTACTAACCAGCAGGGAGCTCTACTCTTCCTTAGTCTCCAGATTATCAACTCCTTGAAGTCAGAAGACCACACAGCTTTATTCAGCAATCTTTATACTCCAGGAGCTAGTATAGTTACTAGACTATGGTTACCAAGCAACAATTGTTTGAATCAATAAAAGAATGAAGAAATTGGTTTGGTAGCAATTAAGGAACATATTTCATGTGAAGAGATCAGTTAACACTAGTTTAAGTAGATTTGGAGCATGCAATCTGGGTTTTTCCTGGTAGACTTGGCTCTCTAATAACAAAACAAAGCAAATCTTTAGCTTTGCACATTGGATATCTCTTAACTCCATCTGAGAGCTGTGCCCAGGTGCAATGGGAGTGCCCTGCTGCCTTACTCAGATCACTTAAGGTGTGTGTGGATTGGATGAATTCTTATCCACTTTTCACCTGACCGTTGGTTCTCCACCCCATTGTGACAACCTATTTTTTTGGAGGAACTGATTTGATGAACTGATTTGATGTTCATGTCTGTGTCAACAGTCTGGTGGTGGAGAGCACAGCAATGATCACTTTTGTTGTTTTCTCAGACCTCTGCAAGATGTCTTGGGCCATACGTTATTGCCACGCCTCTTTAACACAGATCATGCCAGAAGAGACTATACGTAAGTTTTGATGATCCATTTGCTCTAATGCCTGGGGATTGGTTTTCTTCCTTTCCTGTCCCCAGCCCATACAACACCCACTGGGCAGCACAGACGGCAGGGCATCAGGGCGTGTGTGCACAGTGTGTGCACGGTTTTGAACTAACCGCTCTCATGCTTCTCAAAGTGACACTGTGCCCCCGTGACACACCTGTTGGTGCCAGCATGGTTGTGTTTTTGAGCTACACATTGTTGAGGAGCCAAGGAAAGAAATCTAAGACTGAACACAGGCTTGATGCACAGGAGACCCACATTCTGTCCCTGGCACTGCATATTCCCTAAGTACTGCCCTCAGCAATTCTGAGAACAGAGCTGGCAGTGGTCCCTGAGTACTACTAGGTATGGGCCCAAAACAAAACAAAACAAAAAAATGCTCACAATTGAATGAGGTCTTTTGGTGTCTTGGGGTTGAGGGCTGAATATACCTTTTTTACTATCAATGACCCCAAGTCATTCAATCCTATGGGTATTCTAAACTCTCCTACTTTCTCAAAATTCTTTAGTGTCTCACATGGTAAGAATAGGCAAACTCAGGACTGATTCTCTGATAGAAAAACTGACTGAGTTTGTTGAGTCTGCAGGAAATGTACACTAGAAACTGACAGAAGCACAAAGCAACTAATACTTGCTTCATTTTCATAGTCCCACAGGAGAGACTGAGAGTGGTGAAAGAGATCTAAGTTTGTCAGTTTGCTGGGGTGGGGTTGAAAAGAAATTTGGGGGGACTTTTCCATGGGCCATAAAACACCAGGTTTGTTTTTATAGGCAGGAAATTGCCAAATGCTCTACTTTACCCTCCTCCCTAATTACAAACTATGAGAATGAGCTTTATAGCATCACCAAAACCCCTAGCAAATGGACAATTAGCAATTATTGGTCTTCCAAAGTGAGCCAGAGAACAGTAGCATTTATGAGAAGACAAATCTGGTGGTAGGAGCTTTACCTAAACATACTTAAAAAAAAACCTCACACCTAACTGTATATGAACAAAAAAAGAAAGGAAAGTTATTTGTATCCTGGCTTTTAATACACAGAAACCAGCACTCAGAGAGGATAATAAATGACTCATCTGCATGTCACGTAATTATTAACTGGTGGACAGGAAATAACCCAAAGGTCCCAGGCCTCAGATCCCTATCTCCCAACCTCTCCAGCCCACACACCAACTTCATTGTCAACAGATGCATTTGACAAGAGAACTCTGACTTTTTTTTCCTTTCTTTCTTTTTTATTTTTCCTTTTGGGTCACAGGCAGCGAAGCTCAGGACTTACTCCTGGCTCTGCTCTCAGAAATTACTCCTGGCAGTACTCTACGGACCATGTGGAATGCTAGGGATTGACCCTGAGCCAGCCTTGTGTAAAGCAAAATGCTCTACCCACTGTACTATCTCTCTGGCCCCAGGAACATTGATTTTTTTTCCCCCTTCAAATTTTATTACACCACTTTTAGACATACAATTGCAAGATGCTCGTGTCGAAGTTTTGGTTCTACAGTGTTCCAACACCCATCCCTCCACCCGAATCCATCTCCCATCACCAATGTCCCCACATCCCTTCCCCTCCCACACCTCAACTGCTTGGCGGGTTCTGTATGTCTTTTCTCTCCTCTCTATCTCTCCCTCCCGCCTACTTTCCTACACATCGTAGAATGCAGTACATTAAAGAACATAACTGTTTCCACTAGTTTGACGGATGGCGCAGCCACGTGACTTAGGGGCCTCATGGTCAGCATCCAGACAGTGATTATGGCGGCTAATGTGGTGGGTGAGTCTCATCCAGCTGCTTTAGGGACCCCCCAGAGGTGATGGGCCAACTCCCAAAACCCATCTGTCCACTTGGGGGCCCCATGGTCAGCTGAGCCTGGGGAAAGCCGAGTTCCAGCTTCCCCAGCCGCGCCTGAGGCCCCACATGCTATGGATGGTCGCCCCAGGGCAGCTCCTGGGCAGGGCCACCGGGCTCAGACAAAATGGAGGGGGGGAAGAGGAACGTTGATTTTTCAGCATACAATTTCAGTGAAGATTTTCAAGACCATGGGGCAGGAGCCATCGTACAGTGGGTAGAGCACTTACCTTGCACATGGCTGACCTGTGTTCCATCTCTGGTGCCCCATGTGGTCCCCTGAACTTCCTGGAGTGATCCTTGAAAACAGAGCCAAGAGTTTTGGGCCACACACTACCAAGTATGTGGCCCACAAACAAACAAACAAACAAACAAACAAAAGATTTCCATGACAGTCTAAGTGGTACTATCTTTATGCAGCACTAAAATCTATATCATTCACTTATTCTAAATACTCTGAGCAGCTGTTATCTGCCATTTGCTGTGCGGTTAAGTCAACGCAATCCCAGTATTATCATTGCTTGAGCTGTGTTTCCAAATGCTTTATTTAATTTAATGTTCACAACTCTTTCAGATAGGTGTTAGGCAGAGAACTGAGGTGTAAAGAAGTTAAGCATTTGTCAAATACCTAGTGTTGTGAACACTGTTACAATGGGTAGCAGAGTCAAGATTTGAACTCAGTTTGGTCTGACTCTGAAATCAATGCTTTAAGACAAAAGTGAGAAAAGTGTAGAAACTAGAGGTTATCAATATGTCATAAAATTCTGGAAATGGAAAAAGATGATCACAGAATAGTTAAAAAAAAACTAAACTGTACTTTTAAAAGATTTCTTTCAGTGTGCATTTCAAAATAGGCCAGATAATTTTCTATTTAATATCCTCATTTGTCACTTTTTTTGCAGCTCCTCCTGAATAGGCCAAACACAATCTCTGTAGAACACAACACTCTTGCCTCTGTAACTCACCAATTGTAGAATCCAGGACTCTCTCCGACTAGACAATTTTCTCTTTCTTTATGGTCTTCTTAAATCCGGCTCAGGTATGCCTGTCCAGAGACTCGCAGACATGGGGCAGAGCTGCTACTGGCTCTCCCTCTGACCAGCCGCTCACGAGGCACCAGGAGGGATGGTGGGTTCTATCCCTGGCCCACCACCCCAGCAGAGCCTCGCAACAAGCCAGACGACCCCCCACTCCATGAGGGCCTCCATTTTCCACATCCAGACTTCTCTCTCGTCAGAACTCCACCCAGCAGACCAGCCTATCACAGTCCGGCTCGCGGCGCGCTTGTGGCTGCGCGGTTCATCAATAAATGCTGGACTTAGAGATGCCTACAAGAGTATGCTACCTGTATGGCAGAGCCTGGCAAGCTACCGTGTTGTATTTGATATGCCAAATACCAGTAACAATTATAGACCTCATTCCGGAATGGATTGAGGCTCTTTATGTTCCTGGAGCAAGCAGATGCCTTTGGGCTCCACTAGAATGAGACAGGACATATGGAGCTGTTACTGGGGTCCGCTCGAGCAAATCGATGATGAACGGGAAGACAGTGATACAGTGATATGGTCTTCTGGAACTAAACTTAGTGCTTAATGAGATGGAAGTACTACTTAGACAGGTCCTAGGAAAAGCTAACATACATTTCATCTAAATGTAGATGGGTATGGTGGGAAACTAGAAGATTTAATTAAATGACCCTTAAGTTCCATTAGAAAGGAATTTGTGGCAACAGTAAGATATCTGGGCCATTAAAAAAAACATTCCATAGCCAATATAATGCAGATCTCCGGCAGTTCATACTTGGCCCAGTTCTCATGAAGCAATTCAATTCAAGTCAGCTTTGTCTTTGGGCCCCGGAGCCAGGAGAGATGCTTTAAACTTGACCTGCCCCCCTTGTGGAAACGGGAAGCAATAAAAGATATGGCCCTTGACTAATACTGGAGTAACAGGACGATCTAGGCTAACATTTACTGAGTGCTTGCCACGTACTACACATCATGAACAGCTTTTAAATGTTTTCTCACATAATTACCAAATTAAATTCATGAGGTAGGAAGCCGTTTTGTTGTCCCCCTTTAAAGTCAAGCAACATGTGAGTCAGTCAGGTGAAGTAGCTTGTCTACAGCAACCCAAGTACTCTGACAAGGCATTGTTGTTGCCAGTTACCTGCTTCTTACCTGCCTGGAGTTTGCATACTTAAATATCTTGTGGTTCATTGGAGGGATCACTAACAGTAAACCTTCTTCTTAAGGGACCATGATTCCACCAAAATAAACTTTACCCTCCTGTTTTGTCTGACATTTGAATTTTTTTAATTGCGGTCACATGGTTTATAAGAGTGTCGGTTTTTATGTTTTAGGGATATAGGTTTATCATACCACACCAACCATCCAGGTGCCAAATCCCCTCCACCAGAGTCCACAGGCCCCTTCAGCCCAACCTTCATCTTCAATTCCTCGGCTCAGTTCTGTGGTCAGTCTAAGGACCTTTTTCCCTGGACAGGCTTATTCCCAGTTTCATTTCTCTGCATGCTACAAGTGAGTAAGTTCATCTGGTATTTGATTTTTCTTTCTGACTTATATTTTCCTAATTCAAGTCCCCTCCAGTTCTATTTCAGTTGTAGCCAAAGGCAAGAATTCTTTTTCCTTATAGCTGAGTAATATTTCATTGTGAGTATCTATTATACTTTTTGGTGGGGTGGGACGTGCATGTGTGGTGCTCCCAAACAGTCTTCGAGGGGGTCCTAGGGCCTCGCCAGTGATTCCCGCCAACTGGGCCGGTAGGGAGCACAAGGCATTATGGAGCTGAGATTAACAGGCCACGACAGTGATACTGGGGGTCTTCAACAGTGCTCCAGGGTGTGGTGCAAAGAATCTAACCTGGGCTGGGCACACGACATTCCCCCTCACTGCTGCGCTATTTCCTAGCCCTACAACAATTTCTTCGTGTACTCATCTATGGTTGGGCGCCTGCCCTGCTTCTAGCTCTTGGTTACTGTGAGTTGTGCTGCCTTCAGCATGGGGAGTGACTCTAGGTTAGTGTCTCTGTGTTCTCTGCATAGAGGCTTGGGAGTGGGAATGCTGGATAACACAACGAGTTTTATTTATTTACATTAAACGTTGTGTATTTTATTTTTATTTCTTGGTTTAGGGGCCACACCTGGCGATGCACAGGCATCACTCCTGGCTCTGCACTCAGGAATCACTCCTGGAGGTGCTCTGGACACCATATGGGATGCCGGGATCAAATCCAGGATGGCTGCACACAAGGCTAGTGCCTTCCCGCTGCACTATCTCTCTAGTCCCTGTTTATTTCGTTGTCACATTTTGTGGTACTTAGGTGCTACTCTCAGCTCTGTGCTTGGTCTTGGTGGTGCTTGGGCCTAGGTGATGTCCCACTCATCTTTGATTCAGCGATAGAAATCAGACAGGTCCGTCATATGTGAGGGCCATGTGGTGGTAGCGAGCACGCAGGTCTCTGACATTCAAAGCACGTGTTCATCCTGCTGAGTTCTCTTTAGCCTCTGGCAGGTCTCCTTCTAATTTACTGAGAAATCTCTGTACTATGCTCCACAGAGGCTGGACCAAAGTATATTCTCACTAATAATGAATGAGAATTCCCAAAATAGACTTTCAACAGTTACTGGATGGTCCAATACATATGAAGGATAAAAGGTCAGAGTAAAAAGATTGGGGGAAGACAAACATCTGTGGAGTATTTGTTTAATCTCACTGTCCCTTGATCTTTGTAAGACCTCTCTGGTGACTGTCACTCACTGCATATTCCCCCCTTCCCCGTACTCAAGCAGACACCAACTGACCAGATCCTGAACTTTCATTTCCCCACTGTGGGACCACTGGCCAGTAACCTCTGAGTCTCATTCTGTTCATGTGCAATAAGGGGAAAATATTGACATATACACCCATCCTTTGTTCCACAATGTATTTGAAATAGAGAAATGATGTCTTACTACAGATAAACAAGTTTGAGAATATGTGAATTCTAAAATATCTAAAATATAGTACTGACACATAGTAAGTACTGAATCATATAAATAAACAAGTCTCCCCAATATGTTCAGAAGAGGAAAAAGCAAACAATCCTGTGGACGACATTTTGGCATCTGAGTATTACAAGTCAAGATCAATCAAAACCCAACAGTTATAAAATATTTCACTACTTCCTTAACTCCTGGAAGAATAAAAATTGGTGGTATCACCCAGATTTAGAATTATCTAGAGAAATAGACTTTTTTTTTAAGTTGGAGAGACCTAACTTAATAAGTACTTAGGGGGCTACTCCCAGCCTGTGCCTGGTGGCTGGTCTTGGTGGTGCTTGGACCACCAAGCAAGAGGAAAACTGAGTCATAGAACAACTAGCTGGCCCCACTCCCTGTCTGTCCTTTCTCCCAGAAGCCCCTATTCTGTTCCTTATCTTAGGATATATCCCTCATTTTACCTCCATTATGTACAAGTTTACAATCATGTAGATTCTCTAAATGGGTATCATTAAATTTTATTTCTTCTGCTAATCTGCCAGAAGTTAATTTGATTGTGTGAGCAGCCTGTAAAGAATCCAGAAGGGTTAGGGATTTTTTACATTAAACAATAAAGAAGATTATTCTCATATCGAATCTACAGTTCTCCATCTTATTTGAATATTATTCACTTGTTTTCTCAGGTAAGTCCAGTCTGTATCCTGTGTTCCTCACAACAACCTGGTACAACTGTTAGGCGCCACCCCCACAAAGTATATTGTTGTTAAGATTTATTGTAAACTGCTCTGAATAGGGAACTGGGCTGGGAATTTGAGATCTACCACATAGAAACTGATTCTCACACTGGTTTCGTGACTGTGGTTTTGTGACAAGAATATACAGCAGGGCCGGAGCGATAGACCAGCGGGTAGGGCATTTGCCTTGCAAGCAGCCGACCGGGTTCAATCCCGGGCATCCCATATGGTCCCGCACGCAGTGCCAGGAGTGATTCCTGAGCGCAGAGCCAGGAGTAACCCCTCAGCATCGCTGGGTGTGACACCCCCCAAAAAGAAAGAATACACAGCAAATACATATACAAGGATATGTTTTGCAAAATAAAAAAGCAAAATAAAAATCTAGGCTTTTTCTAGTTTTGTGTTTTTCCCATCATACTCTCTCTCTCAGCAATTGGAGAAAAACACGACTTCTGTGCCTCAGTAGCATACCTCAAAGAAGTACAAGGTGGGCAGGCTCAGATAAAGCCATGCTTTCAGGCCAAGGGGTAGTACAGAAGTTAAGCCACTAGCCTTGCACACTGGCATTTCCCTTTGGATCCTGAAACTACGCAACAGTCATCCCAGCACTGGTAGGACTGATCCCTGAGCACAGAGCCAGGAGTAATCCCTGAGCTCTGCTGGGTGTGGTCCCAAAACTCAAACAAAAACAACTATATTTTCTTCAGGGAAATTTCTTTTTGTTTCCTAAACATTATAATTTATATCATGGAATGTGATATGTGGTAATAAAATACATGACAAAATCAATGATACAGATGTCATTTAGTAAAGTAACATTGAATGAAAACAGAAGTGACAGAGCGCCTATGGAGCAAAAGACTCACCTAATAAAGGGGAAAATTAGGGGCTGAAGTGACAGTCCAGTGGGGAGGGCATTTGCCTTGCATGCAGCTGACCCAGGTTTGATCCCCAGCATCCCATATGGTCCCCCGAGCACCACCAGTAGTAATTCCTGAGTGCTGAGCCAGTAGTAACCCTGAGTATAGCCAGGTGTAACTCAAAAGGAAAAAATAGGGGGAACAATTGCTTTATAAAAATAAAGCAGGGGGCTGGAGCGATAGCACAGTGGGTAGGGCATTTGCCTTGCATCTGCGGCCGACCTGGGTTTGATCCCGGCATCCCATATGGCCCCCTGAGTACCGACAGGAGCAATTCATAAGTGAAGAGCCAGGACTAACCCCTGAGCATTGTTGGGTGTACCAAAAAAGCAATAAATAAATAAATATATAGATAAATAGAATTTTCATGTCCATGTTGGAGTGTGAATTCAAAAGTGCTTCTTGTTTTAAGGAAATAGAGATAGTGAATGGGAGAAAAGAACAAAAAAAATGAAAAGAATAAAGGGATTAAAGTATGTGGAAGAATTCTAGTGTAGCAAGAGCATGCCATAACTTGGGAGAATGTTGTCAAGATGACATATCATTTTACTTTATTTTTTTAATTTTTATTTATTTAAAATTTTTATTATACCACCATAAGATATACAACTACAAGATGTTCATAATTGCATCTCCGTCATACAGCGTTCCAGCACTCATCCCTCCACCAGTGCCCCATTCCCATAACCAATGTCCCCACACTCCCTCCAATCCACCCCCCCAGCCTGCCTCTATAGCAGGCACCTTTTCTTTCTCTTTCTCTTTTCCCTCTGTCTCTGTATTTCTCTCTCTCTCTCTCTCTCTCTCTCTCTCTCTCTCTCTCTCTCTCTCTCCTCCTACACATCATGGCTTGCCATACAGATATTTATGGTTTTATCATGTAAGTCTCTATGTGTACATTCAATGGTGAGTTCTAGTCTAACATTACCATTCCCCATCAATCACCCCAGTTTGTTACACATACAATGATCATTACAGTGTATATGTGCATGATCCTGGGAAGAACCTGGTCCTAAACTTGATTATTATCTAAGTCTGTTGCACGGCTGCAGAGCGGCCACGCACCTGCGCAACTGAGGGTCTGGTCTGCCCTTATCTGATTTTGTTGGTTGTGATGGCTTCAGGCTCTCGCCCGCCTGCTGGGGCATGGAGATGGAAGGGATGGGGAGAGCGGCCCTGATCCCGGATCCAAGTCCAGCTGGTGCAGTCTCTTCCCCACATATCTGCTGGCCCTAGAAGTTATGTTGGGCTCCGCAGGCCCAGGAGGCTCGCCGCCAGGCTGAACCATTTACCGTCCTCCCGGGGCTCCATGGGCTGCTCCATGTGGGTCGAGCAGCACAACTGTGGGTCTGGTTGGTTGTGCCATAGTATCATTTTAGGGGTGCAGATTTATAGTAAATTACGGGAACTCTATATACCTGTGAACTTGTTCCATCTCCAGAAGTACCAATACTCTTAATAGACTTTTCCAAAATATTTCTCTTCATGGTAATGTGTAGTTTGGAGGAAATGCCTTGTGCTTGGAAAAATTTCTGAACTTTGTTGCAAGACTGCGCATGGTTTGATGTATTGTTTTTTCACCCCACATCTGAAGTTTCCTGTTTTATACATCCTTACCATTTGATACAATTTTTACAATATTGAGCTAAAGAGATTAAGTGGTTTGCTTTGGATGCAGCCAACCTTGGTTTGATTTTTGGCATTGCATATGGTCCCCTGGCACTGCCAGGAATGATTGCTCAACACAGTTCATCAAGGCTCAAAATGTCCTATCCCCCAAATTTGCAATATTGTTTCCATGACCGAAACTGCCTTGGTAAGTATCTTTCTTTCATGATTCTCTCTTGCTCATAAACTATTTCAGAATGGTGTGATTATGATATTTTATAATTAAAACACATATTGGGTATTTCCCTTGCTCCTTACATCGAGCCCCAAAATGCCTGAGAATTTCCATACAACAGAAGAAAGATGCCTCTTGTTATGTGAAAGAGGCTATTTCTTGCAAAACCAGGTTGACAATTCTGTAAGTAGCAGGCTGGAATTCTGTAAGTAGATGGTTACCATCCCATTCCTGGACTTCTTGGGAAGAGAAAGGCATGAGGGGCCTAATCCTGAGCTCAATGGCCAAAGACCAGGATTTTTTTTTAATTTATTTTTTTTAATGATTTATTTTAAACACGGTGATTTACAAAGTACAAACTTTTTCACAATACAGTTGCTGGAAAGATTCATCATTCAGCACCAATCCCACCACCAGTGTGCCCCCCACCACCACCAGAGACCCGCATTTCCCTCCCACCCTCCATCCCCCTCCCGACGCATGCTCACTTATCCAGCATCAATTATGTTGATCCTTACAGCTCATATAAGGGAACAGTAATGATAAAGTCATCCCTCTTTTTTTTCTAGGCAGATGAGTGGGAGTCTGTCCAGGTTCTGTTCTTGGATTCACTTTCTGGGTTTCCAGAACACAGTGGTTTTCTACTGACAAACCCAGACACACCATCACTACAGCTACTGATAACATTTATTTCACATCTATCTCAACGTCTATTTGAGCTTTTCCTATTCATAGCTGAACAATCCATTCTATATTGGTTGTTGGAGCTAATTCTCTAAATACAGTCAATGAACCTGGTGTTAGACAAAAGTCAATAGAGATCCCAAAATCTCCATTGTGCCATTTGAGTCAATGGAAACCACCACTGGAAATCACCGAGGTGGTCCCCCAGACCACACCTCGTGCCCACATACTTCATTTCTAGAAAATGTGATGGGACACCAGTTAGATGAATATACCAGGTTTTGAGATAGTGCCCGCACACAATGGGGGAGTACATGGAACCCCCCCATGTACAGTCCCAGTAGGTCACAGGTCTGGGCGGGTCCCCCAGGCCTTGTCAAAGGGCATTGAGTTGGGGGAGCGCACTCCAGCTTCAGGTTCCCAGGGAACCTGGTGGATTCAGTCACCCAGTCCTGCATACCTGGGCTTGAAACTCGACTATTTCTTTGGGTGTGGCTCTGCCAAGCTGTGGAGTCCGGACCTTAAAAGTGACTGCGGTTGTGATGCATGAGGTTTTCGGGCCTCTGGGGGTCTGACCGGAGGTAGGGGGAGCCCAGCCCTGCCCCCCTTCTAGGACCCCCATCAGGCCAGCACAGGCCAAGTGGGTACACAACCCTCTGCCCCCTTGCTGTTTCCCAACCAGTCGCCCAATGACCAGGATTTAATCAACTAACTTACTGTGCCTATCCAATGAAGTCTGGCAAAGAGAAAGACAGGGTGTGGAGAGCATGTGGGTTGATGAGACACAGAGGAATTTGAGAAGAGTAATGCACTTTCTCTTTCATACCTCGACTTACATTTCTATTTCTCAAAAATCTTATCTTCATAATAAAGTGGTAATCCACAAATAAAAAAAGTCTCTGTGATATTTACAAGAAGCTCTGGAAAAATAATAAACCCAAAGAGGGGACCTTGGAGAGCTCTGATTTCTAGCTAATACTCTGTACCTGCCATCAGATTTTAAAGCAAGGTTGCGAAGTGCTGTCTTGCAGATGTGAGCCCTTAACCTCAGGAATGGACACAGTCTTCAGACACAAAGTTCTGAATTGCAGGACTGGAGTAATTGTATAGTGGATCAAGCATTTGCCTTGCATATGGCCAGCCCCAGTTCAACCCTGGAACCCCATGTGATCCCCTGAGTATGCCAGTAGTGATCCCTGAGTGAAGGAGCCTGGAACAAGTCAGGTATGGGCTAAAGACAAAAAGCAAACAAACAAAAAACATTCAGACTGAGTTGAATTGTAGAAGATCCTGCTTGTATCTGAGAACTGCTGGGAAAAAAAAATCCGACCTCCAATGATTTGTAGTTGACATTAGAATTGTGTGACTGAGGTGGCTTTCATAACTTGGTTCTGCCTGTTCCCAGGGTAGTTAATAGCTCTGTGCCGGCAAGTGTTCTTACCAGTCCAGAGTCTCCTTTGTGTTTTCACAGACTGTGATCTTCGGTAAACTTCCTGCTCCTTCTTCCTTGCATCTGTCTTGTGTTTATTCAAGGTCATTGCCCTGAGTGTCTATGATATATCCCATGTTTTGTTTATTTGTTCACATATTTTCCCTAAATAGATTCTGAGTCTTTTGACAGGGAGCAGAAAAATAGCACAGGTGTTAAGGTGTTAAGGCACTTGTCTTGCCCAAAACGATTCCAGTTCAATTCCCAGCAATGCCTGTGGTCCCTTGAGTCCCACCAGGAGTAATCCCTGAGCACAGGGCCAGGTGTTAGCCCTAAGCACAGCTGGGTACGACCCAAAAAATAGACAAAAGGGCTTTTTGGCTAAAGAAAATTATTTCCTTTGATATATGCAATCATATCCAATATTTTTAGCACGAGTTTGATATGTGGTAGGCAAACTGAGGTTAAAGAATGGCTGCAGAGATGATTATTTTGATATTGTTGGAAAATAATAATAAAATCATCATCATCATCATTATCACATCATCATTATCATCATCTGGTTTCAGCATTTACTATGTCCAGGCACAAGGTTAAGTGCTTCATGGAAATGATTTGATGTGATCTCTAAAAATCCCTGACCCACAATGTGTAGGGAGGAGAGAGAGAGAAATACAGAGAGAGAGAGAGAGAGAGAGAGAGAGAGAGAGAAGAGAGAAGGATAAGGTGCCTGCTATAGAGGCAGGGAGTGTGGGGAGGGGGAGACATTGGTTATGGGAATGGGGCACTGGTGGAAGAATGAGGACTGGAACACTGTAGATGGAGATCCAATTATGAACATTTTTGAAATTGTATATCTCATGGTGAAAAATAAAAAAAAAATAAATAAAATCCCTGAAATAAGTAGCTGCTATCATTATCCCCATTTTGCAAATTTTTTTTTTAAATGGCTTTGCAGGTTTAATGATGGTAGGGCAGGAAACGAAAATAACTAAGCCCATCTCTGCATTCCTCACATCACTCCGTGGTCATCAGGGCATCTTGGCAACCCTACAACAAGAAAGAACTACTATTTCTTTTTTTTTAAATCATTCTTAAGTGTTCTCCAGCAGGATGTGTTGATTAAAAACTCACTATTCAAATTTAATCACTTCTATTCTGGTACAGACTAATAACTAAAAAAAACAGTATCTTTTAGCACATATATTTAATATTGCTTAAGATATGTCATATTAGTTTCCTCCTAAAAAATAATATGAGGGATTTTTTAATGCATAGTTTTAGAAACTTATTTTAGAGGAAAAGGAAATCTTAGAGACTAATTCTAAATAGCCATTCTAGGAAAGTAGTATTTAGTATGAAATGACCACAATTAATGCTTGCCATTTAGACAGGAAGTAGTTAGATTAATTGTTCAGCAGATGTTTTTGAAAGCTGGAGCAACTTATTATACACTGCCACTCTGATGTCTTCAGCACAGCAAAAACGGGCAGGCCAGGATTTCTTAGGTCTTCATTTTCACTCCTTTCTTAAAGATGAATGTGATCCAGAAGGTAATATACGCACTGAAATAGCAACAGCTTTTACAGTTAAAAAGGACAATCTAAGCTATCATTAGTAGTTGGTACAAGGTATAAAACAGTACTGGTAGATATTAAAAACAAACAGATAAATTACTTTTAACTGAGACGACAACTTTCATGATTTGCATTTATTGGGTTTTGTGCTTGCTTTTAGTTTCAGTGTGAGAACTGAACTCAGGGACTCATATATATAAAACACATTGCTTTACTGACCTGCAGTGAATATTTAGAAACTATATGAAGATGTTTACTTCTGAGTACAAAGAGAGAGATAGTACAGTAGGTAGGGCATTTGCCTTACCTTTGGCCGACCTGAGTTCAGTTCTGACACCCCATATGGTCCCCTGAGTACTGTCAGAGGTGTTCCCTGAATGAAGAGCCAGGAAGAAGACCTAAGCACCACTGGGTGTGGCCCCAAACAAATAAAAAATATTTTTTTACTTCTAAGCAGGAATATACCCTGAATAGTATCAATAGCTATTTTATTTTTTTATTATTATTATTTATTTTTTTTTGGGTCACACCCGGCAATGCTCAGGGGTTTCTCCTGGCTCTGCACTCAGGAATTACCCCTGGCGGTGCTCGGGACCATATGCGGATGCCGGGGATCGAACCCGGCATCCATATGGTCCCCAGGCGACCGCCAGGAGTAATTCCTGAGGGCTAGAGCCAGCAGCCCCTGAACATTGCTATTTTAAAAGCATTTAAAATAAAATAAAATACAAATAAAAATGAGATGCTCCCAGATAATAACTATTTATTGTTGTAATGGAACAGTTAAATTTTCTGTTAGGAAACCAGGCTGGACGCATCCTTGAGGGTGTGTTTCAGTTCAGCTAGAAAGCAGGAAGGGGATGTTAGAAAGGCCATGGGAGTCCACGTTCTCAACTCAGTCATCTCCCTCCACAGATCTTTAAGAGTGTGACCTCGTAGTCTCCAGAAGTGTCTGACTGCAAAGAATAGGGCAGACAGAGAAAACACATGAAACAAGAAGCAATGATAGGAACATAAATGAATCCAGTTCCACAACACTGGGGAAATGAGGTTCACATCATGTGGGACTCGATGAGTTCTCCCCATGTGGTAAAGCACACATGTAATTCCATCATTTGTTCATCTCTGTATATAATCGTGTTCCATCACGTGTCCTCCTTTAACTAAATATATATTTAAATCTTCACAATATATTGGAGTCAAATGTCAGTTTAAGTTAAAATATAACATTGTACTAAGTACAACATGTCATCTTATTAAAATGAATAACTATAACTAATATTAGTCAAACATTTACTATTTTGAGGGCTTACTATATACTCACCACTTTAACCCTTATAATAACTTTTATACTCTTACATAAAATAGGCAGCATAAGTTATTTTCACTTAACAAATAAGTAAAACAAGGAAAACAGATTAGACAATTTGACCCAAATCATACAAAGAAAAAGTGACAGAAAGAATTTAAACCCAGAGGGGCCAGAGCGATAGCCCAGCGGGTAGGGCGTTTGCCTTGCATACGGCCGGACCATGCCGGCCTGGGTTCAATCCCTGGCATCCCAAATGGTCCCCCGAGCACCGCCAGGACTAATTCCTGAGTGCAGAGCCAGGAGTAACCCCTGAGCAATGCCGGGTGTGACCCAAAAAAGCAAAAAAAAAAAAATTAAACCCAGAGACCCCAAATCTCCAACACTACTTTGACTTAGGATAGTGAAATAAACCATATCACCAGAGTATCAGCCTCAAAAAAATAAGTTCCTTTTCCCTAGAAGAGTCAGTCAGGATCTTGGTTTGAGAAAATAAGTACTGCTATTCAAAAATACTTCAGTACAGGGAACATTTCACTCTTAACCCAGAGGGCCTAAACTCTTACATTATTACTATTTTATACCAGGCAAATCAAGCAATGAGCACTTCTCTCGTAAATATAAGTGTCACATTTGAGGTAACTAGAGTAAGTGCTACTGAAAAAGAAGCAATGAAGAAGAGCAATTTGCTGAAAAGGTTGAATTTCAGCAAATTGAAGGTTGAAGAAACAGACATTGATGTACATTCTTCTGTTTTACGAAGGTTTTAGTTCTTTCCTACTGCTTTAATTAACTTGTGCTCTGCTTTATCTAATAAATCTCACTTTCTTTTTCTTTCTCTTGTTGGTCTCTGCCTCTCACATAGCTGGGAAGTTGAAAGTGTTCAAGCTTTGTGCTCAAGCTCCCTCTAATCATCTCGGGTCAGAGGGTAAAGAGTTACTAGGGTTCAATCAGGTAAGTGATAAATTTCATCCTAGTTACCTAATATAGAATAATGCACAGAACATTTTGATGCTCTGTTAGCATAAAATGTTCGTACTTATATATTCTTCCACTTTTTAGTAATATAGTATTGTAGTTGCATGGCATTTTGTTGTTAACAAGAGTTAATGTCTTTGTAAAACCCTTCAACATAATACCTTCCTAACATGCCTTCATAATCAGATCATATTAATTGTTCCAAGAAACAACCTATATGTTAGTGACCTGTTTTCAACTGTACTTTCTCTATGGAGGAATCGGTGCCTCTCACTTCTTAAGTCTTAAATCTTAAATTTGATTCCATCTTTTTAAATTCCCATTTTCTCATGCAATGAACTTTCTGGCCCAGAGATAATGGCTGAGGCTAAGTATATGCTTTGTAGTTGCTTTGTATTTATTTTTTGGGGGCAGGACTCAAGTCTTACTCCTAGCTCTGTGCTCAGTGATTGCTCCTAGCAAGGCTCAGAGGGCTACATGTGATACCAGAGATTGAACTTTGATTGGCCGCATACAAGACAAATGTCCTATCCCTGGACTATTACTCTGGCTCCTGTAGTTGCGTTCAATAATTTATTTTCCAGAGCTATAGAGGTAGTACAGTTGTCAGGAACTTGCCTTACATGAAACAAATTCAGGTTTGATCCTTGGCATCCCATATGGTTCCCTAAAGCTGCCAGAAGTGATTTTGAGTGCAAAGCCAGGAGAAAGCCCTAAGTGCTTCCAGGTATGACTCGAAAACAAACAAGAAATCGTTTAAAATTCTGTCATTGTGGTATACAATACCGTTAATGATAGGTTTCTTGCATACAACCCTCCAACATCCCACCCTCCTCCAGTGTTGGCTTCCCTCTACCTTGGGCTTCTAGCCTTGGGCTTCCCCCTCAACTCCTCCACCACCCCAGCCCCCCACCCCATCTCTCCTCTAGGATAAATTTAGTTTTGCAAATCAACTGTCAAGTTCTAGCTCTGTTGGTTATCTGTTATTTCTGTTCTGTGACTCTTTGTGTTCCACCTATGAGAGAGATGTACTGTATTTGTCTGGGCTGTCTTCACTCAGTACAATCCTTTCCAGTTCCATACATGTAGTGGCACATAGTCCCAGCATGTTCATCTCTGAAATCCTACCTCAAAAGCTACTCAAGGTGTGTAATTCAACCTCAAATACTCCAGCCCCAGTTCTCTGAGAAACATTCTCGAGCTAATCCCCAACTTATTTGACTATCAATTTTTCTCTTATTACCATCAAAACTGTGCAATCTAGATTTTAGTTGCATGTTGTTTTATATTATTATCTTCTAATTGCTTTATCTGTAATCACCTCAGATCTCTAGAGATGGTGATTTGAGCCTATTAGATTTTTCCCTTAAAGATCCCATTACTGTTTTATTAATTACAAAGGTACTGTGAAATAACAAAAGTCCAACTGAGCTCATTTTTAAGATCTAACTGGCTTTATCAAATGATTTATGAATCAATGAAAACAATCTAGGAAGTAGAAAAGAACTCCAGGGATATTTCAAGAGGAAAGCAAGGGGGACTTGTTACCCTCTGCTGGGGCTGGCAAGTAACTCCTAAAGGGTTAATTTAATTTCTACTTTGAGGAGACTGAAATTATAATTAGTAGGAGCTTGATCTGAACAACTCCATTTTGAACTTCTCTCTCTTTTTTAAAATTTTTAAATAAATCTTAATTTGTTGATCAAGGAACTCTACCCTAAAATGTAATTCCATACAATATTTTTATGAATGTCTTACTACTAATAAGTAAGTTTATTTCCATCCACCCTCTTTCTTTCCTCCCCTCCTGTTTATCACCTAAGAAAGAAATTAAGGGCAGATATATCCCTAAAAAATAGGTAGAAGGGAGGGGTTGGAGGAATAGTACAGTGGGTAGGCTACTTGCTTAGTGGGGAGTTGACCCTAATTTGATCCTCGGTACCACAAATGGTCCCCTGAGCCTGCGTGGAGTCATCCATGAGGGCAGAGTAAAGGGTTCACAATCAGGTGTGGACCCCAAACTAGCAATGATGATGATGATGATGATGATGATGATGATGATGATGATAACAATAACAACAACAATAACAATATAATAATACTATGTAGAAGGAAGAGGAAAAGAGAACCAAAGGCTGGGATAATAAAAATACAGAACTCTAGTTCCTGAATTGCAGAAGTTTAACCATATAAAAAAGAGACTATTCATCAGTCATGAAATCACAATGAGATTACAGGATTATGTGAGTTAGGTGGTAAAAATGAAGACATAATGATATCTTATGCAATTTAAAATTACAAAGTGAACTCCTCAGGAATGGATTTTTCTTTTCTATCAAGATACACATAAGCTTAAATGTTTCCTAATACAATAGGTCTCAATTACCCCATCACTAGGGGGGGGAAGGGAGGGGTAATTTAATTTTCTGGTTTGCTGAGGGTGAACCAAAGCCCTCTTTGAGTCTCAACCTTGTTACTGACAATCTTTATAATGTATGAGTGTACTTTTCTGCCTTAGTAAGTACAATACAGTTAACCTTATTGAATCTTCCTCTGTTGATTGAAACTATTGTTATGTGTTAGGGTCAATCCAAATTGAATTGACTATGAGCAATTGATGAAATCTGTACTAAGCTTCAGGCACAGTCTGAAAGGTGCCATTTTGAGTTGATTCTTGATTTCAACTATCTTTTTCTAAAAAGATTTAGTATAATAAAAACTTCATTTTGGGCTTTTGTTTTGTTTTTATAAGGATTTTGGCAAATGAATGTAGTGAATTGAGGTCCCTCATCATTCGTTCAAAAAGCATCTTCGGCACCCGAGAAGGCAGCAGAAGCCCATGGCAGCGTGGTTCTGGGTGGGGAACCACGAAAAAGTGACCTAGTGGGTTGTTTAAGGGGACACAGGAGCTGTGGTGTAGGCCATGCATCCTCCTGTCGAGGGTCATCATCTCTGAGGGGGTTTTCAGGGAAATCACTGGCTAACTAGAATCTTCAGTGAACAAATGGCCATGCAGCTCACAGGGAGACCCCCACGTCCTCAGGGTACTAGAGAGCAAGGGGCTCCCTCCCACCCAGCACTGTCACTGGGGACCCAGCTCCCAACTGGAGTCTTCAACTCTGGATTAGATCCATTTAACTCCACCTCTGATCGAAAACACTCT
>JAJIBD010008891.1:35000-39970 GCA_021461705.1 Cryptotis parvus
TTCCAAGCATAGCTCTTTTGATTCCTCTTTGGGAGACCCGAATAGCATTCTCATCCTGCTTTCATAGGGCCCAGGTCTCTGAGGCATATGTTAATGCAGGGAGAATGGTGGAGTCGAAGAGATGTGCCCAGAGCCGGAGGTTCTTTGTCTTTTAGCTATTTCTTCAATGCTCTTGAAGGCATTCCATGCTGCTCTCTTCCTCCTGTGTAGTTCAGGTTTTAGGTCATTCATCATGTTGACTTCTTGACCTAGGTACACATAACTGCTGCATTCAGAGATGTTTGCACCATTGAGAGTCAATGGGGCCTCTGGAACTAGTTCATTTTTCATGAACATAGTTTTGTTGAGATTCAGCTGTAGACCTATCTTTCCACATTCTCGGTCAAAGTCAGCCAGCATTTGTGCCGCTTGGCTAATGTTTGGTGTTATTAGAACGATGTCATCAGCGAAGCGGAGGTGGTGTAGTTGCCGACCGTCTATCTTCACTCCCATTCCTTCCCATTCTAATTGTCTCGCATGATGTTCTCGAGGGTGGCGCTGAAGAGTTTTGGTGAAATGGTATCACCCTGATGAACCCCTCTTTTGACATCAATGATCACTTCTTTGTAGAATGGTGAGATTCTGGTGGTGAATCCGTAATACAGCTCACAAAGGATCTTGATGTATTGGGTTTGAATGCCCTGTTTGTCTAGGGCTTCAATGACTGCTTCAGTCTCCACAGAATCAAAGGCTTTCTTTAAATAAATGAATGTGAGACAGAGCGGCATCTTGAACTCCCCTACAAACTTCAATGAGCTTGGTTACCGTGTGGATATGGTCGATTGTGCTGAATCCTTTTCAGAAGCCAGCTTGCTCGCATGGTTGTCCTTCATCTAATGTTCTGCCAATCCTGTTCAGGATGACTCCAAGTGAACAGCTTGTAGATGACGGACAACAGGCAGATGGGGCGATAGTTGCCAATGTCGTGGATGTCTCCCTTCTTGAACAGTAGAACTGTCCTGCTGGTTTTCCATTGGGAGGGCACCTTGCATTCAGATAGGTTGGGCATGGGAATACCCTTGGCGGTGGACAGTTCCACAATGAAATTGACCTCATCATCTTCAATCGACGGTTTTGCCTGACCGGTTTTGCTGTCATCCCAAAATTCCAAACAGGATCGGACCACCGCTTCCCTTCGCAAAAATTCTACTTCACACAACAGGGAGAAAAGGGTGCAAAATTTAAGAAGAGAACTCCCAGAACGACCACCAACTGGGAACTCTTTGGCACCACTGCAGCAACATGGGAAGATACCATCATTGAGGACATCGATGAAGAATACAACCAACTGGTTCAGCACCTCCATGATTGTGCAAAGAACAACCGAGAGAGAAAAAAAACCACAAAAGGACGCCTATCTTCAAAAACTCTTGAGCTCATTCACCAACGTGGCAAGGCGCGAGCCTCAGGCAACCAAATGCTAACATCCAAGCTTGAAAAGCAGTGCAGAGAAGCGATAAAGGAAGACCTCAAAGAGAAGAGCAGAAATACTGGAAGATGCAGCAGAAGCCAGGAAAAGCATTCACAATGCCCGCCTGTCCTTTGCCAACTATAAGACCAAGATGACTGCTCTCCAACGTCATGATGGATCTATCACATCTTACAGAAAGGCAATGGAGAAGATTATCCATGATTTCTACTCAGCTCTCTTTGATAGCCACGTCCACCTGCCCACATACTAAATTCCCAGAATGGATATGCCATTCCCAACATTCTCCCTTCTGAAATCCGACATGCCATTTCGTCCAGTAAAGAAGGGAACAGCACCAGGCCCAGACAAAGTCAAACCCAAATACCTGAAGAATCTGCCTTCAGTGCTCATCAAAAATTAATTAATTAAAAAATCTAAAAGGGATCCAGAGCGATAGTACAGCAGGGAGAACATTTGTCTTGCACACAGCCCACCCGGGTTCGATCCTAGCATCCCATATGGTTCCCCTGAGCACTGCCAGGGGTAATTACTGAGTGCAGAGCCAAGAGTAATAGCCAGGTATGATTCAAGAAACAAAAATAAATAAATTAAATTAAATGAATGAGAAGCTTCCTATACACTGAAATAAAAAGCTCTTCTCTGCAGTTCCATGCAATTTTTATGCACCTTTTGAGTAAGACAACTAGAACACTTTAAATACATATTTTTATCTTCTTCTTTTGCCACAAACACTGAAAGAAATCAAAACATTGCCATATAAATATAGGAAAACAAGTTTCATATGCAATTCACAAAAGAAGAAAAACATGTGGGTTTTTTTTTTTTTTTTTTTTTTGCTTTTTGGGTCACACACCCAGTGACACTCAAGGGTTACTCCTGGCTCTGCACTCAGGAATTACTCCTGAGTAATTCCAAAACCAAAAACATACATTAAGTGTCTAGTCAATTATGTACCTGAGATTTTAGAGCTGAAAATTAAGTGACTCTCTTTGAGGGACAGTTTATTATTGTTATTTTATAAACTTGTAAATTTAAAAATTATAAAAACAATGTTCATACATTTACAAGAAAACATATTTATACATTTACAAGAAGGAAGAAACCTAAGTCATATACCTTTGTTTAACGATCATAAGGAAAGGAGACCATTAGTGGAAGGGAAGGGAAATTCACGTTTCTTAAGAAGAGACTTACTTTAATAGCCGAATAGAGCGAATAGCCATAATTTTTCTCTTGAACTCTGCTCGAATGTCCAAAAGGTCAATTTCTGATCTGGAAACCATTATTCGGTTCAGAGTAAATTCATTAGTTCCTGCACCCTGTTATAAAAATGAAGGTGCCCACAATTTAAATCCTTGTTGGTTACAAAGTAATCTATAGGTCTGTGTTTCAGACAGTGCTGAGCAAACTGAGCAGTGAATGAAAAACTCAAGCACCTGACTCTTCACTCACTTGTCACCAAACTTTATCATTCATTCATTCATTCATTCATTCATTAATTCATTCATTCATTCACTCTTCACTCATTCATTCATTCAAGAAAATGTTTACTAAGTACATATTCTAGTCCAGTCCCACACCAAGTGCTTGATAAAAAGAAGAGACAAAAATTCATTAAGATTCCAACTTTGTGAAGGACATAAGAAAACAAACCACTGCAGAGGCCGGAGTGATAGTCCAGCGGGTGAGGCGTTTGCCTTGCATGCTGCAGACCAGGACCGACCCCCGGCATCCCATATGGTCCCCACGCAGTGCCAGGAGTGATTCCTGAGCACAGAGCCAGGAGTAACCCTGAGCATTGCTGGTGTGACCCAAAAGCAAAAAACAAAAAAAAAAAAAAAAAAACACTACAATATTGCAATATATTAGGTTATAAAACAAATTAGATTTTAAGAGCCTTATATCTGGACTGGAAAGATGGTTCTCAGGACTGAGTGCATGCTTTGCATATGGGAATCCAAGGTTTGATCCCCAGTACTGCATGAGCACCACAGGGATTGGCCTTACCCCAACTGTGGTTGGAGAGCTACTGGGTGTCCCCACACTGAGGTAGGTCTGAGAAAATAAAAATGTGGTAAATAAAAATAATAAAATATTTTTTGGGCCGGAGCGATAGCATAGCCGGGTAGGGCATTTACCCTGCAAATGGCCAACCAGGGTTCGATCCCCAGCATCCCATATATAGTCCCTGAGCACCCCAGGAGTAACTCCTGAACATTGCTGGGGTGACCCAAACAGCAAAAAAAAAAATTAATTTTATTAAATACCCAGAAAATGGGAATTGAAGGGACTTTCCTCAAGATAGTTACAGCCATCTACCAAAAGCCCACAGCAAGCATCATTCTTAAATGGGGGAAAAGTTGAAAGCCTTCCCCCTGAGATCAGGGACAAGACAAGGTTGCCCCCTCTCACCTCTTTTATTCAATATAGTACTGGAGTACTTGCCATAGCAATCAGAGAAGAAAAGGACATCAAGGGCATCCAGATAGGCAAGGAAGAAGTCAAGCTATCATTATTTGTAGATGACATGATATTATACCTAGAGAACCCTAAACTCTCTACCAAAAAACTCCTAGAAACAATAGACGCATATAGTAGAGTGGCAGGATACAAAATCAACACCCAAAAGTCAGTGGCTTTCCTATATACAAATAACTAAACAGAGAAAGGGATATTAAGGAAACTATTCCATTCACAATTGTGCCACAGAAAATCAAATACCTAGGAATCAACTTACCCAAGTATGTAAAGGACCTGTACAAAGAAAACTACAAGACACTGCTCCAAGAGATAAAAAGAGGACACAAGGAAATGGAAACACATTCCCTGTTCATGGATGGGGGAGAATCAACATTGTCAAAATGGTAATACTCCCTAGAGCTCTGTACTGATTCAATGCAGTCCCTATGAGGATACCGGATGACATTCTTAAAAGAAATTGACCAAACGCTCCTGAAATTTGTATGGAACAATAAACCCCCAAGGATAGCTAAAGCAACCCGGAAAAAAGAAGATGGGAGGCATCACCTTTCCCAACTTCAAACTGTACTACAAGGCAGTAGTAATTAAAACAGCATGGTATTGGAATAAAAACAGACCTGTGGACCTATGGAATAGAATTGAGTATCCTGACACCCAACCTCAAACACATGATCATTTAATCTTTGATAAAGGTGCAATGAGTCTAAAATGGAGTAAGGGAAAGCCTCTTCAACAAGTGGTGTTGGGAAAACTGGGCAGCAACATAAAAAATGAATTTGGACCTGTGTCTAACACCATGCACAAAAAATCAAAAAATGGACTAAAGATCTCAATATCAGACTTGAATCCATAAAGTACATTGAAGAAAATATAGGAAAAACCCTCCACTGACATTGAAGCTAGAAGGCATCTTCAAAGGTGAAACATCACTAACAAAGCAACTAGAAGAAAAGATAAACATATGGGACTACATGAAACTGAAAAGCTTCTGCACCTCAAAAGAAACAGTGACTAAGAT
>JAJIBD010008892.1:0-19581 GCA_021461705.1 Cryptotis parvus
ATATCAATAAGAGAAAAATTAAAAACCATATGATTATATCAATATCGCAGAGAAAGCATTTGACAAGATCCAACACCCGTTCATGATTAAAACCATCCACAAAATGGGAATTGAAGGAACCTTCCTCAATATAGTCAAAGCCATCTATAAAAAAGCCACAGCGAGTATCATTCTCAATGGGGAAAACAGAAAGCCTTCCCTAAGATCAGGGACAAGACAAAGCTGCCCACTCTCACCTCTTTTATTCAATATAGTACTGGAAGTACTTGCCATAGCAATCAGAGAAGAAAAGGGCATTAAGAGCATCCAGATAGGCAAGGAAGAAGTCACGCTATCTTTATTCTCAGATGTCATGATATTATACCTAGAGAACCCTAAACTTTCTACCAAAAAACTCCTAGAAAACAATAGACACATATAGAAGAGTGGCAGGATACAAAATCAACACCCAAAAGTCGGTGGCTTTCCCATATACAAATAACGAAAGAGAAAAAAGGGATATCAAGGAAATGATTCTATTCACAATTGTGCCTCAGAAAATCAAATACCTAGGAACCAGCTTAACAAAGTGTGTAAAGGACCTGCACAAAAAAAAAACTACAAGACACTGCTCCAAGAAATAAAAGAGGACACGAGGAAATGGAAACACATTCCCTGCTTATAAATCGGGAGAATCAACATTGTCAAAATGGTAATACTCCCTAGAGCTTTGTACAGATTCAATGCAGTCCCTATAAGGATACCTATGACATTATTCAAAGAAATTGACCAAACACTCCTGAAATTTGTATGGAACAATAAACCCCCACAGATAGCTAAAGAAATCCTCGGGAAAAAGAAGATGGGGGCATCACCTTTCCCAACTTCAAACTGTACTACAAGGCAGTAGTAATTAAAACAGCGTGTAGTTAGAATAAACACAGACCTGAGGACCTATGGTATAGAAATGAGTATCCTGTCACCCAACGTCAAACACATGATCATTTAAAATTTGATAAAGGTGCAAAGAGTCTAAAATGGAGTAAGGAAAGCCTGTTCAACAAGTGGTGTTGGGTAAACTGGGCAGTGACATGTAAAAAAATTTGGACCTCTAACACCATGCACAAAAATCAGATCAAAATGGATTAAAGATCTAAATATCAGACTTGAACCCATAAAATACATTGAAGAAAATATAGGGAAAACCCATCCACAACATTGAAGCTAAAGGAATCTTCAAAGGTGAAACACCACTAACAAAGCAACTAGAAAGAAGAAAGGATAAACATATGGGACTACATTAAACTAAAAAAGCTTCTTCACCTCAAAAGAAACAGTGACAAAGATACAAAGACAGCCCACAGAATGGGAAAGAATATTCACCCAAGTGGCAGTGATATATCAGGCACTGGTAGAACTTTACAAGAAGAAAACAACCAACTCCATTTAAAAATGGTGAGAAGAAATGAACAGAAAATTCAACAAGGAAGAAATTCTAATTGCCAAAAGACATATGAACAATGCTCATCATCGTTAATCATCAGAAATATGCAAATCAAAACAACATAGAGATATCATTTTACACTACAGAGACTGGTACATATCCAAAAGAGCAAGAACAAGTGTGGCATGGATGCGGGAAAAGGGAACACTCATCCATTGTTGGTGGGAATGCCAATTTGTACAGCCTTTCTGGAAAACAATATGGACATTCCTCCAAAGACTAGAAATTGAACTCCCATTTAACCAAGCCATACCACTCCTGGGAATAAACCCTGGAAAGCAAAAAACATCATCCCTACTTTTATGTTTATAGCCGCAGTATTCACAATAGCCAGAATCTGGAAACAACCAGAGTGCCCTAGAATCGATGACTGGATAAATAAGCTTTGGTACATCTACACAATGGAATACTATGCAGGTGTTAGGAAAACTGAAGTCATGAAATTTGTCTATAAATGGATTGACATGGAGAGGATCATGTTGAGTGAAATTAGCCAAAAGGAGAGAGACAGATATAGAATGACTGCATTATTTGCATGAATACATACATATATATATACATATATATATGTACATATTATGATACCAATATCCAAGGTCAGGCGAAACATGGATCAGGAGATCTTGTCAAAGGTGGAAATTATCACAAATGTGTGGGAGTCAGAGGCTAGGTAAGACAGAGAATGGAACAGTGTGTTAATAATTGTTGAAAGTACTAATACCAACCTAGAACTGAGCATTAAATATAGGCAAAAACATACACATGACAACCTCTTAATGTATATATTGTAATCCACTATGTGGAAGGGAAGAAAAAGAGAAAGAGATAGAGAGAAAGAGAAAGAAATAAAGAACCTGCCATTGAGGCAGGCTAGGGGAGGGGGAGGGAATAGGGGACATTGGTGGTGGGAAATGGGCATTGGTGGAGGGATGGGTGCTGGAACACTGTATGACCAAAACCCAAATATGAACATCTTATGAACATCATTGTAATTGTATATCTCACGGTAGTATAATAAAATATTTAAAAAATTATATAAATATAATTTATATATAATATAATTATAAATATAGCCTGGCAAGCCTCCCATGTCATATTTGATATACCAAATACCAGTAACAATTATAGACCTCATTCCCATGACCTGATGGAATGGTTTGAGGCTCTTTATGTTCCTGGAGCAAGAAGATGCCCTTGGGCTCTACAAGCATGAGTCAGGACATATGGAGATGTTACTGGTGCCCGCTCGAGGAAATCAATAATGAACGGGAAGACAGTGATACAGTGATATAAATATAATTTATATATATTATATATATAACATATATAGCTAAAGTCACTAGGCTTCCAAGGAGATGGAGTTCGGGACCCTTTCCCCACCTATGTCCCATCTGGGATGCATGGTGGACCCACCCATGAACTGCTCCTGGGTTGTTGGCTGTGAACCAGAAACACAGATCCATAGGGCACAGCTGCTACTGGCTCTCTCCCTTTGGCGCAGCCACTTTGCAACCACACAGTACATCAGTAAATGCAAAACCTGAGAGCGCTTGCATGGGGAGAGCCTGGCAAGTTTCCTGTGTTGTATTTGATATGCCAAAAACAGTAACATAGTAGACCTCATTTCCATGACCAGACCAAATAGTTTGAGGCTCTTCATATTCCCAAGGGTGAGCAGAGGCCCTTGGGCTATACTAGCACATGGCAGAAACAAATGGAGATGTTACTGGCACCCACATGAGCAAATCGATGAACAACAGGAAGACAAGTGATACAAGTGATATATAAAATATACTTGTATTAATTTTCGTTAATTTACATTTCAGAATTCCAGGGGTATAGCTTAATTCCTCTGTATGTTTATGATTTACCTCATCTATCCACTGTCCATCTATACCACTATCCACATCCATACCACTCTATCCACTCCCCCTCCTACCTCCACTTTTTCCAGTGTACGTCCATTTATCTATTTTGTACTGAGAATTGACCCCAGTTCCATAATGTGGTCTATTTTCTCCTGTAGGCATCATTTTATTTTTATTATTTATCTTTGAAACTCTAGTGTGCAGTTGTCAGGGCATGCGACCGGGGTCCCCCGACAGTGTCGGGAAGCGAGTTCCCTTCTACCTCCCAAGCTGGTGGGCAATGGATGAAGACTCAGGAATCCGATGCAGTTTTAAAAAGGGCTTTACTATCACAAGATCCAATACACAATCCAAGAGCAAGGAAAACCACCGGACTCTGGGTTCCCAGCTAGGCCCCAGCCAGGTGTAGGCCAAGATGGCTGCCACTACATGTTGAGGCCCAACAGAGAATGGAGAGGACGGAGAAGCAAAATGCCAAGGGAAGCCAAAATGGCAAAAAGGGGGAAAAAAAGAGAGCTTCTTTCTTATTTTATAGCTAGAAATCCGCCTAAACTCCCCAGCCCAGCCCATTCTGGGCTGGGCTATCTAGAGATAAAAACAGGAAAATAGCTCTATAGAAATGTAGCAACTTCAGGAGACCATTGGGCTGTTTACAAGAACCCAGAGCTAATTCAAAGCCTCCTAGCAGAGCTGGGAGAAGCTATAAGCTAAATGTAACTTCCCTGGCAGGAAGGATCAAATGCCCTCAGGTAATTTCTCCCAGCACCTCACCTAATGTCTTGAGCCAAGAGCTGCCTGGAATTGCCTTTATAGGGTAGAGAAGGGGGTTTCTGAGATGGCATGTCTCTGTACCAAAGACTAATACTAATGCCAGTTAAATATTTCTCCAAGCCTTCACAAGAGTCTCGTCTACTTCACGGTAGTTTTGTATTTTAGTTGCCTTTGAATTATCAGGGAGCCATGCTTGCTTGCTTGGAGGCAAACAGCATTTCTCTCTGGTCTAATTACTTAGAGATCTAATGTGGCCAGGCAAATATGCTGGTAAAATCTAGCTAGTCCCACGATAGGGACGCCGATCCCCCGGACCTAAGCGGACCAGTAACCACCTCTCACGAGGCCAGGACGGCAACAGAAAAAAGAGCCTCAACCGGAAACCAATTACGATGAATCAATACAACACGAAGCTGCCAGGCTGCGGCGGGAGGCAAACTCTTTAAACACCTCCAAAAAGCTTATGCGGCGCCGTGCGGGGGGCCGGGGGAGCGGCGATTGTGGTAGCATGAGAGAATATTTATACCAGCCAGTACAGAATACATGGTCAGATAAGACTGCCACGTTCAGACTACCCCCCTATATATGAAGTGACCTGCAGGAGGCAATCCAGGGCAGATGCAGAGGCCTAGGCTTTTAGGTGTCCTACAACATGCAGTTCTTGCACTCTTAGACTCAAGCTGTAGAACCTGATGCAGACTTCTTGGTTTGATTGTGATGAAATAGATTCATGTGCACTGAGTACCCTTTATGCCTAAGTGCCTCGTAGCACAATAACTAGAACTCTAATTCTTATTAAATGTGTGTTCAAAGAGCTGTTATGGCAACCATAAACCTCGTTGATATGCAAGTCTCATTCTTGATCTTCCTTTCTCAGTTTGGTAAGACAATTGTAAGCTTCAAAACTTAGAGGATGTTGCTTTCAAGTTACAGTAAGTTGTATTACTACTGTGTCATTGTGCCCACGCAGGGCTGGAAGTGACTCATTTTCTTGTTAACTTGTGCTATATATACTCCAGAAAAATGAGTTGGCATTTCTAAGAATACCTTTAGAAAAATAAAAGAAGTTTTTCTTTCTCTTCCTGTCATCTGAAATTTTTAAATCATAGACAGAGCAATGTGTGGGATCTAAATGCGCACTCCTCACCAAGAGCTCTTAGTACAATAGGTCACACGCACACACACATAGACACACAAGCACACAGGCACGTGCATGCACACACGGGCATGACAGAATAGATTTTCTAATTATGAAGAAATTTTATTTAAAAATATAGACATACTTCATCATGCATAGCTAACAAAAATGCCATTAAATACCTAAGAATATTGTTTGTTTCTCTTCTTTGAAGTTTGATTTTGATCCTTGGTGAGAAGTTGTGCAAGCAGAGAACAATAAGTCATCGTAGAAAAAAAATGTTTAATTCTCTTACCTCAAAAGTCTAGATATACCTATAAAATAGGAAAAAAGAGTAAATAAAATATTGACCATGCATTTTATTTTATTTGGGGTGGAAGAACTTCCCAAGTGCACTCAGAAAGCTTGGCAGTCAGTCCTGGTAATTCTTAGCCAACCAAACTGGCAGTTCCCTGTTAGAGACCAAGGGTGTGGTGCTAAGGATAATGTAGGTGCTAGGAATTACCTAGGTAATGCCATTTTATTCAGGGCTTCCAGGGCCATACCTGACAGTAATCTGTGCCTCCAGGGTTGCATCTGATAACAATTGGAGGGTCACATGGTGCAGGAGATTGAACCAAGTGTGGCCATATGCAAAGCATGCACCTCAGCCCATATACTCTCTTTCTGGTCCTTGACTGTGTTTATTATTTATTTAAGTAATCAGAGATGAATAAAGAGTCACAAATATTAAAATGCAATTTATACCTGAAAATAGTTGAAGGGTAAGAGTGAAGCAAACTTCACTCTTTTTCCTCAGCCCAACAAAGATTGGTGGAAACCAAAGAGCAGAACAGGAGGAAAATGCAGAGGATATACCAGTCACCCCAATAAGAAAACTTTCTAACCCAATGTGGGAATAAACAGGAAAATAAGCAGACAAATGAAAAGAAGTGTAGAGGATCTGGGGGGTTGGAGAGATAGTTGAATGAACTGAGAGCATGATTTGCATATGGGTGGCCTGGGTTTGAACTATAGCACTTCTTGCTTCCCGATACCACCAGCACGGTGACTATTGCTACAAGACACTATTGTATACTACGGGAGGTGATGAATATGTTAATTCATTTGATTGTGACTATCATTTCACAGTGTGTATCAAAACATTACATTGTAAACCTGAAATATATAGTTTTTAATTTATCAATTTATCTGCTGCCTTTTGGTGTCTTATCAGCTTTAACAAGCCTTCACCAAGAATCATATAATGTTGGTTTTAGCCACAATTCCAACATACCCCTAATGTTTCCTCCTGGTTCTCTATCGACTGAGACCTGAGGTATAGTTTTGTCAATTTTACTTTAGTGCAGCAGAAAGGCAACCAAAGTAATTTTCTATTGAATCAAAATATGCTTAGAATCAAATAACAAATAGAAGTGACCATCGTAATACATTTTAGCACCTTTATGTGCATTTATAAACATAAATCTATTATTAGATGATTTTTCATTCATAACCCTTAGACTTCTTCAGAATCCTATCTTGATTATCTTCTTTCCCCTAAACAGAATACTAAAAAAATATGAATCCATGGCTGAATAGTGATAAACAATTTTTGAGTTTTTTCTCCCCAGTATTTGGTTCCCCATAACCTTCAACTGTATCACTGTCTTCCCATTGTTCATTGATTTGCTCGAGTGGGCATTAGTAACATCTCCATTAGTCCTGTCACAAGCAAGTGTAACCCAAGGGCATCTGCTTGCTCCAGGGACAGGAAGAGCCCCAAACCATTCTTCAGGTCATGGAACTGAGGTACATAATTGTTACTAGGTTTTGGCATAACAAGCAAATAAAACACAGGTAGCTTGCCAGGCTCTGCTGTGTAGGTGGTATAGTCTCAGTGGAAGTCATCTCGAGCATTTACTGATGAAACTTAAAGGGGAAGATCAGGTTTTCTCTTGGATGGAGCTCTGAGGAACTATGGAGCCTGGATGTTGAGAATGACTGACTGCATGATGTGAGGTTTGCTCTGGCTTCTTGCTAGGCTTATAGGTATCAGTTAAACCAGTCTAGAACTGTATATAATGTACAAATGTGAAAGATCTTGGGAAGGAACTTATCCTAAAATCAGCATTCTGTAAGAATTCTTAGAGAATATTCTCTAAGAACCTTATTCTCTAAGAATAAGGTTTCCTCCATAACCTTTATCATTCTTATTTTAGTATTGGTATATCCACAGTGTGAGGGAAAAATTTTTGATTCTGATTTCCAAGAATAAAGTCACAACAAATTTTGAGTCACTTTTTTTCCTCCCTTAGTATTTTTCCTTTGTCTTTCTTTTAATTGAGAGATGAGTGCAGGCTGGTAGGCAGATAGCCTACCAGAAGTTTGGGAATGCAGAATTGAAAATTAGATAAAACCCATTTTTCTACAGTCTATAGCAAATCTTCACACACACTCTCCTTTCTACCACCCTTTACATTGAGAGCTTTTATGAAGAGTTATTTTACATTTATAAAATCCTAAAGAGGAAAAGCGTCATATAAAAGTCAAGAGAAGTGTTTTACTTTGAAAAACAATCACAGTGTGTACTTATGTTTACTAGGAAAATCATAAAGCATTCTCAGTAGGCTAATCCTAAAATGTAGTCACTATTAGTTCCAGTTGAAGCCTTTCTCACAGCTGCCTGTATTCCTTAGCTGAAAGCTCCCAAGAGGTCCAGCCGCACCCGTTGCTGTGGCAACTGCTGCAACCACTTGCTCATTTCAGTTGAAAAACATCTTCAGGTTGTCAGCCTGTGCCACCAGACAATTTTGGCTCAGAACATTAAGGTCATCGACATGGTATCAGTCGAACATACTGCAGTAAGACGAAGTTGAAAGAGAGAGAGAGCTGTTGTGTAAGCAGGGCATCAGTCAGGGTTTGGGAGCATGACAATGTCCCTGATTATCTCACTTAAAATCTAGTCTGACTTTTTGGTTTGAGGGTCAGAATTTTTGGCTGAAGGATCAGTTCTGCTGATAGAGACAGGAGGATATAAGAGAGCTAATTAACATTCATTATGCTCATGAAAAAGTTATATGTAAGTTAAAATGTCTACTTGTTTTTATTGAGAAATATAATCACCATGGTTACTAAGATTCCCACAACCATTGGTCCGTAAATGAATTCTCTGTGAGGTACCTAGAAAACCAAATTCAAGTGTGAAGATTGATATGCTATCTGGGAACCCAAGCTGAGGGAATAGTGAAATGAGTTTGGTATTTGTTACTATAAAACTCAAAAGCTCTATTTCAACCATTTTCTAAGTTGGTCTGTTTTCTGTGCATTTTCCTATATAAAGCAAACCTACTAACTAGGCAGCATCTATAGACAGACTCAAATGGTCCCACTCTTCTGACCTTAAGTTAGCACATCAGTATTTCCCAAACTGTTCATTTTGTCACTTAGAAATTATTTTTTGGGATGTGTTAATTCTATAGGTGTCAGGTGACTTTTCCTAATGCAATATTATATAAAATTTTCTATATATAGGATATATTCTATATACACTGGCTATTTAGTAGAAGCATATACAACCTGCAGAAAACAGTTTAATGTTTCAAATTTTAGAAGAAAAAAGAGGAGACCATTACTGAATAAAGATTTGGTAGCAGTTTGATATTTGATAATATTGGTATGAAATTTGATTCTTTTAATTCCCTTATTTTAATATGTTTTGGAAGATGAAAGTCACCATGTGTTGGGAATAATTCTAAAATGTACCACTTAACTCCTTCCCTGGTATGAGATCCTAATATATATGGGCAGGATCACTGTGCATGTTGAGAAATAACCACAGAGATTAGGTTCTTAATCTAACACTGAGTTCATTAAAATTAAATACCTTTGGTGGATTTTACCTCATCTGGAAAATCCCTTTAACAGGTGAAGTGGTAAAAAGATGTTATCCTGCTGGCCCAGAACAAAGTCGGTGATCATATGGTGACATGCCTATGGAGATGGAAACATAATGTACCATGACGCCACAAAACATGCCTCCTCGTGTTTCATCATTTCTCAAAGAATGTAAGACTCTATGAGACACAAAAAATGCAAGACTTTCATACATCTTTGGAAAGGGACAACATAATATGACTAGCAAACATGCCCACTTTTAATTCTGTATTTCATATTTCCTCCCCAAAAATGCTGGATGCAGAGAAAATTCTAAAAGTCTGTGTCTTGGTCAGTAATTTTAGTTAAGACAGTTTTCTATAAGCGACCCACTGCTTGGCATTGCTCCTTTGATAGATTCTACCCATGCAGAGAAGTGATTTCCTTAAGACTAGAAAAAGTGTTGAATGAGTTGAAGCTGCAATGAGATTGAGACACAGTCACACAAATTGCTAATATGTGTATGTCTATTACCGACACAGATTAGAGAGGAAAAACTAGCATTGGTTCAAATTTCTCTAAGCCCCAACTGAAGGAATAATTTTAGTTCATGCTGGGCCCCTCCTGCTCTGGCCCCTGAAATCACCTGTGTCTCATTTGTGCTATCTTGTCTTTGGCCATGCATGCTGGGTAGAATGCCTATTTTTTTTTATTTCAGAGATTTTGATGCTAAATTTGTAATCTTTGCTTATGAAATTAGCTAGAATCCATTTTTCTGAAGTTATTTTTTCAATTGCAGCAACATGGTTTAAAACAACTTCCATATTATTGTCTTTTACTCACAATACTAATACTCTGCCCCACCAACAGGGTATTAATAGCCCTGGACCATGATCTCAAGGTTGTTTCTCCCTGCCTCCTTGTAGCCTCAGTTCATTCTTCTGTTGAGACTATGTTAGGGTTTGTTTCCACTGGAGATTTGCTATTCCCTTGCTTTATTTCGTTTTATGCTACATGAGTAAGATCATCTGGTATTTGTCCTTTTCTGACTCACTTTACTTAGCATAATACGCACCAATTTATCCAAGCTGCAGTGAACCGCAAAAGCTCCTCTTTTCTCACAGCTAAGTAGTAGTGTATGTGCATTTATACCACATTTTTTATCCACTGTCTGTTACTTAGTACTTAGATTGTCTCCATATCTTGGCTATCATAACTAATGCTGCAATGAACCCTGGTATGAATATATCTTTTAAAATTAGTAATTTTGTATGTTGGGGAAAGATACCAAGACGTGAAGTTACTAGATCATATGGTAGCTCTATTTACCAAAATTTTTTTGAGAAATTGCTTTCACAGAATTGTTTTCTTCACACTGTTTTCCCCCCAAAACTTGAACAAAGGTTAAAAATAAACAAAGTGACACTCCCACCAATGTAAATGAGGAGGGCCCTATTCCCCCTCCACCCCCATCCCTGACAACAGCTATTAGGGTTTTTTTTTTTGTTTCTTTTGATTTTGTTTTTGATATAGGTCATTTTTTGTGGTGTCAAAATACCATATTTAAAGTGTTGAAACTTAGTGGATTTCTGAGGACCTTTTGTTTCTTATCTACATAGGCTTTACAGAATGCTGGCTGCCTTCTTCAAAACAAAAGAACACTCTGCTTCCCTAAGGACACAGAAGAAGAATACATTCTCTACTGTCCTGTTCCCTTCTACCTATAGACACTCAAAGCAAACCGCACTAAAATCTTTTTTCCTATTTAGATTAAAGTAGTGCTTGAGCACCAGAACAGATGAGTGTGGTAACTGGTTTAATGTGTATTGGGCTCAGAACTGGTTTTAGGAGAGGGCAAGAAAGACAAACTTATTTAGACTAATATAGTGAGAGGGAAGTTAAGCTTCAGGGATAAGAAGAATGTTTAGCAAGACAGAGAAAACAACAGATGGAGGCAGATAGACTCAGTAAGAAATTTACTGAGCAGGGATTACTAAAACTTCTAAAATTGAGAATAAACCACAGCAGTTTTAATTTCTCTCGTATAGCCTCTTTCACTGCCTAGATTAATGGTATTTTTGGGGTGTAAAGAAATCTGAAAGTTCTTAATATAGATGTAATGCTGGAGATAGGATGTATATAATATGTACTGGTAATAAGAACAGTGAAAATCTAATCGAAACAGAAATATTGGCTTAGATAGTGTGAGGAAATATCCTAGGAATTATGATAGCTATTTCTAAACTTCTAATACACACCCTATTGGTAGGATAGGGACCTTAATTAAATTAAGATATCCCACCTTAGTTTAAAAGTCATATTGAAACATGAAGGCCTGGCAGTCAGGCCTAGGAACCCTCCTCAGGTATGCGGGTTTTGTGAGTGAAATCTCCAGGCTTTCACAGAGTTGGGGATGTGCTACTGTCGGGAGTCACTGGGGTCCCCAACAATACCAGGAAGCAAGTTCCCTTCTACTCCAAGCCAAAGGGAAATGGATGAAAACTCAGGACTCTGGCAAGATTTTAAAATGCTTTACTTATCACAGGTTCAAGCATACAAATCAGCAATAGGAAAAACCCTGTGCTTAGGATTCCCGGCTCGAGCCCCAGCCACATGTAGGCCAAGATGGCTGGCCACCATGTGTTAAGGCCCTGTAGAGAGGAGACAAAGACAAGACTCCAGCAGAAAGGGGAAGAGCCACCCAAGAAGAGTGCAAGCCCCAAGAGAGAGCCCAAAAAAGAGAAAGCAAGAGAGGAAGCAGGCTAGTTTTATCCCCTGCAACTAAGACCTCCCACTTTTATGGGAAGCAGGCAGGGTCAAATGCCCTCAAGTAATTTCTCCCAGCTCCTCACCTAGGCCCTTTTAGATGCTCATGTTTTGAGCCAAGATCTGCCTAGGAATGTTTTTATAGGGTAGAGAAGGGGGCTTCTGAGGTGGCATGCCTCTGTACCAAAGACTATACTAATGCCAGTTAAATATTTCTCCAAGCCTTCACAAGAGTCTCGTTTTACTTCATGGTAGTTTCATATTTGAGTTGCTTCTGAATTATCAGGGAGCCATGCTTGCTTGCTTGGAGGCAAACAACATTTCTCTCTGATCTAATTACTTAGAGATCCAATGTGGCCAGGCAAATTTGCTGGTAAGATCTAGCTAGTCCCACTATGATTGTGGTAGCATGAGAGACTATTTATACCAGCCAGTACAGAATACATGGTCAGATAAACTGCCACATTTAAACTACCCCCTGTCTACAAAGTGACCTGCAGGAGGTAATCCAGGGCAGATGCAGAGGCTCTTAGGTGTCCTGCAAAGGCTACCTCCATTATCTCCCTGTTCTTCTGGAAGGCCAGGAAGTCATACACATGCCCCAAAGCTTCCACTCAGTTAAAAATTTAGCTCCAACTTTATACCCTGTTAAAAATTGAATTCCTAGAGCATTTGTGGTGTGAAACTTCTCAAACTCTGCAATATTGATAACCAAGTAACACACCACACTTAAATACATGTAAAGTATAAGGCAACCAATTAAAAAAATATAACAGGTCATGCCTATCTTGTAACAACATATTAGTAATTTCATATACAAGGACTTAATGGTTCCATGGTGATGTTGAGCAATCTAAGAGAACATTTCTTGATCATTATTAGCAAATTACCTATAGCAAGTAATAGAAAACAAAATATTGAGGGTCCACTATAGAGGCAGGTTAAGGGGTGGTTTGGAAAATTGGAAATTATGGTGTTGTGAAGTTGTAATGGTGGTGGGACTGGGGTTGAATATTAAATATCTGTAACAAATTAACATATACAACTTTGTTTAAAAAAATTGAGTAGAAGCTCACTAAGTTCAATAAGTTCATAAGAGAAAGCAACAACACAGATGACCCAATTTGCACGTAATGCACTCAGTAAAAAGGTCATGACTTTAGCAACACCTTTATGAGATATACTATAATAAGAAATATAAAGTAAATTAATTAGTGCCTGCTAAGGGAGCAGAGTTAGGGGATGGGAAACTAGGGACTTTGGTGGCAGTAAGGACGCATTGGTGGTGGGACTGGTGTTGCAATACCAAATACCTAAAACAATTGTATTGCAAAATCTCTAATCACAGTGCTTAAAGTAAAAAATATTTTTAAAGTTATATTAAAGCATAACTAATGTTAAACACAGAATCTTTAATTTGCCATGTCATGTCCTTCCTAATCTCAGTTTCTGTGACTGCCTTGCCCCTAAAAGAGTAACAATTGCAATAGTGGGTAGGTGTGATTTTTCAAGCTTCTAATGGTAGCAAAGTACATTTCATTGTAAGAATTTGTCCTGGCATCCCATATGCCAACTATAAGACCAAGATGACTGCCCTCCATGTCCTGATGGATCTATCATATCTTCCAGAAAGGCAATGGAGAAAATTATCTATGACTTCACGCCTGTCTTCAGAAACCCTCAAGTTCATTCGCCAACGTGGCAAGGCATGAGCCTCAGGCGACCAAATGCTAACATCCAAGATTGCAAAGTGGTGCAGAGAAGTGATAAAGGAAGACCTCAAGAGAGAAGAGCACAAATACTGGAAGATGCAGCAGAAGCTGGGAAAGCATTCGCAATGCCCGCCTGTCCTTCGCCAACTATAAGACCAAGATGACTGCCCTCCAACACCTTGATGGATCTATCACATCTTCCAGAAAGGCAATGGAGAACATTATCCATGACTTCTACTCAGATCTCTTTGACAGCCACATCCACCTGCCCACATACCAAATTCCCACAGGATGGATATGTCATTCCCAACATTCTCCCTTCTGAAATCCGACATGCCATTTTGTCGGTAAAGAAGGGAACTGCACCAGGCCCAGACAAAGTCAGATCCAAACACCTAAAGAATCTGCCGTCAGTACTCATCAATATACTAGCTCAGATCTTCACACGCTACCTGTCTGAATGAAAGGTGACCTCCCAATGGAAAACCAGCAGGACAGTTCTACTGTTCAAGAAGGGAGACATTCATGACATTGGCAACTATAGCCCCATCTGCCTGCTGTCCGTCATCTACAAGCTGTTCATTCGAGTCATCCTGAACAGGATTGGCAGAACACTAGATGAAGGACAACCATGAAAGCAAGCTGGCTTCCGGAAAGGATTCAGGACAATCAACCATATCCACATGGTAACCAAGCTCATTGAGGTTTGTAGGGAGTACAAGATACCGCTCTGTCTCACGTTCATGATTTAAAGAAAGCCTTTGATTCTGTGGAGACTAAAGCAGTCATTGAAGCCCTAGTCAAACAGGGCATTCAAACCCAATACATCAAGATCCTTCGTGAGCTGTATTACGGATTCACCACCAGGATCCCACCATTCTACAAAGAAGTGATCATCAATGTCAAAAAGAGAAGTTCGACAGGGTGATACCATTTCACTAAAACTCTTAAGTGCCACCCTCGAGAACATCATGCAACAATTAGAATGGGAAGGAGTGGGAGTGAAGATAGATGGTCGGCAACTTCACCACCTCCGCTTTGCTGATGACATCATTCTAATAAGACCAAACATTAGCCAAGAGGCACAAATGCTGGCTGACTTTGACCAAGAATGTGGAAAGATAGGTCTACAGCTGAATCTAAACAAAACATGTTCATGAAAAATGAACTAGTTCCAGAGGCCCCATTCACTCTCAATGGAACAGACATCTTTGAATGCAGTAGTTATGTGTACCTAGGTCCCCAAGTCAACATGATGAATGACCTAAAACCTGAACTGCACAGAAGGGAAGAGAGCGGCATGGAATGCCTTCAAAAGCATCGAAGAAATAGCTAAAGAACAAAGAACCTCCGGTTCCAGGCACATCTCTTCGACTCCACCGTTCTCCCTGCATTAACATATGCCTCATAGACCTGGGCCCTTAGAAAGCAGGATGAGAATGTTATTCGCATCTCCCAGAGTGGAATCTGTTGGGGAACGCCGCTGGGGTCCCCCTACAGTGTCAGGACTGAAGTTCTCTTCTATTTCCTAGGATGCCGGGAGAACAGATGAAAACTCACGAGTCCGGTGCAGTTTCAAAAAAGGCTTTTTAATAGTACAAAAGCTCTTCCACAGCACTCCAATATAATGAACAAACTATAGCTCTGGTCCGAACTTAGACCATACAAAAGAGCCTAAGTCTCCCACCAAAGAGAGAGGATCTCGCCCGAGCTGAGTCCTACCCAGAAGAAGGAGCAAAAGGCCAAAGAGCAAAAAGCCAAAAGCCAAAAGCAAAAGCTGAGGAACCAAAAGCCGAAAAGCTTTCAAAGGCCAAAAGCTGAAAGGGCCTAAAGTCAGTCCCCTTTATATACACCAAAGTAATCCAGGGAGGGTCCTGTCAACAAAGACCCCTAAACAAATGAACTAATGTAGAAGGGCAGTGCCACACCCTATTGTAGGTATAAACAAAGGTTACACCAAGGACTAATCTCTTCTCCTGAGATTATCTTTTATGTAAAACACTGGAGAGAGAGAGGGGTGCTGGTATAAAGTAATACATCTTAATTTCATGAGCTTCATGTAATCTAGATGGAACCCACAAGGTCCTTCTTATTTATTATCTGCACCAGGGTGATTCTGAGTATCTTGTTCTCCTGTACTGAAAGGGTCACACTCGCCTGCTTAGAGCAAACTAGTATGATCCTTCCTATAGTCTTCCTATAGTCTCATTGTAGCCAGGATGCTAGTCTCCTGGTAAATTCTAACTGTCCCACGTTGGGTGCAGTGAGTATAAAGAGGAGCTGTGCCCAATCTAGAAAACATAGAAGTCTTAGTAGATGTATAAGTCAGAAGTTATTCAGTCAAGGTGACTTCTGTAACTGCCACACCCTCTAGCAGTGTTTACATAGAAGAGAGGTCTCATTAGAATGAACCTTGTTTTAAATAGATTAAGCTGGGAGTGGGCAAAACAACAAAACTCCCAGAATAGCTAAACCTGTCCTCCAACAGGAATGGAAAGAGCTATGCTTGAATACCATGACTCACTCAAGTGAGAGAAGGAATCCACAGCTCCAACCTCCATCACTATTCCAGAATCAGGGACGCTGTCTCGTTTGCCAAAGCATTGAAAATCAGATGGGGGCCAGAGTGTTAGCCCAGCGGGTAGGGCGCTTGCCTTGCATGCGGCCGGCCCATGCCAGCCCGGGTTCGAACCCTGGCATCCCATATGGTCCCCCGAGCACCGCCAGGAATGGTTCCTGAGTGCAGAGCCAGGAGTAACCCTGAGCATCGCCAGGTGTGACCCAAAAAGCAAAAAAAAAAAAAAAAAAAAAATCAGATGGGCTGGACATGTAATGCGATTTGGAGATGACCTCTGGACTAGAGCCATTACTGACTGGATCCTACGGGATGTCAAAAGATCACGTGGTCGCCCACGCACAAGATGGTTAGACTACTTTGTCAAGACCCTGATGGAACGGTTCGAGGCTCTTCATATTCCTGAATCAACCAGATGCCATTGGGCAACATTGGCACGTGATAGGGTCCAATGGAAATATTACTGGCGCCCACTCAAATCAATGAATAATGGGATTCAAGTGATCAAGTGATCATGAATCTTGCTAGCCCCACTTCAATACTCTTCCTTTTCCCATGGGTCCCTGTGTGGAACAAACATGTAGATATTCCAAGAATACTTGTCCACGTTGGATCAACCATAATGTAACCAATTCCTCCTAGTTCAAAGAGATATGCCAGTGAGCCTCTGGGCAAAGTGACATGTCTCTGATTCTAAAGGTAATGCCATAGTGAATTATTCTGATGGATTTTGAACCTTAGTGGGATTTAGGATCTGGAATCAGCTGACTATATATTCATGGTAAAAAGTATTAATGCCATATCCTACAAATTACATTCTAAACTCTTTTCTGATTCAGAGATGCAGCCCCTCCCAATGCTGCTAGGGAGATTTTGCCTCAGGGAATCAGCTCTGGCTTTTGTGAAGCTTGAGTCATATGGCCCACCTAAAGATCTGCATTTCAAAAGGATCATTTACCTGGCTTCATTTCTAGATAGCTCAGCCCAGTGGGCTGGGCTGAAAGGTTTTGGCAGGCTTCTATCTATAAAATAAGCTAGGAGAAAAGAGAAGGCCCCTTTGCCATTTTGGCTTCTTCATGCTCTCTGCCTCTCCTCTCCTCCTCCTCTCCTTCTCTCCCTGTTAGACCTTAGCACATGGTAGTGGCCATCTTGACCTAGGGTTATAAACCTACATGTGCCAGGTGGGGCCCAGCTTGAAACCTAAGTCTGGGGTTTTTCCTATTGTAGGATTGTATACCAGAACCTGTGAGAGTAAAGCTTTTAAAAACTGCGCTGGATTTCTGAATTTTCATCTATTCCCCACTGGCTTTGGAGGGTGAAGTGAACTAATTCCCTTTTATTGTTGGGAAAGAGTTGGCCACCTGATGGGGTGACTGACTGGGAGCCTCCGAACTCCGCACCTACCAAGGCAAACTCTGAGAAACCGGCCCTATGCAAAAGCAAGGGTTTTTATTAATATTCGGGTATACCCGACTCATAGCATGACCACAAGCAGTCAGCAGCTAAGAGCCCCGACCCTTCCAGGGAGGCCTCTTTTAAGAGATAATTCCCGCCAATACAGAAAAGCCCACGCATAGCCATCCAATAGATTTAAACCATCACCTACCAATTAGATCATACTTAATACTTCTTTCTATACTTGGTGCAGCTAGACACATGTGTGGAATCATGGGTCAGCAACGGCTATGTGTACATGCAGGAATGCAATCCAGGCAATTCAGGCCAGATAGCAGGTTCTGGGCGGGGGTCTCATAACCTCTAACAGGAATTTGTTCTGGGCCTCTTTGTAGATAGCAGGATGGAAAGGTTACTTCCAGATGAAAAGGTCACTCAGGCCCTAAATTGGTAACTTTCCATGAGTAGGCCTGCCCTGGTTGGGAAAGGGGTAGCTGCTCTCTCTTTCAGTTGGGGACCCTCAGCGGCTCCCCTGACAATCTTTCCATATGGAAATTTGATAGATTGATAGATTAGAATATATATGTATATATATGCATATATGTGTGTATCTATATATTTAATTATATATATATGTGTATATATATATATATATATATATATTTATATGAACTCCACCCAGCAGACCAGCCTATCATAGCTCGGCTCGCAGGGTCACGCGGTTCATCAATAAATTCTGGATTTAGAGATGACTACAAGAGTATGCTACCCGCACGGCAGAGCCTAGCAAGCTACCTGTGTCATATTTCATATGCCAAATACCAGTAACAATTTTAGACCTCATTCCCATGACTTGATGGAATGGTTTGAGGCTCTTTATGTTTCCTGGAGCAAGCAGGTGCCCTTGGGCTCTAGTAGCATGAGGCAGGACATATGGAGATGTTACTGGTGCTTGCTTGAGCCAATCGATGATGAACGGGAAGACAGTGATATTATGTGTACCTAGGTAGAGAAATCAACATGATGAACGACCTAAAACCTGAGCTGCGCAGGAGGAAGAGAGCGGCATGGAATGCCTTCAAAGGCATCGAAGAAATAGTTAAAAGGACAAAGAACCTCCAGCTCCGGCCACATCTCTTTGACTCCACCGTTCTCCCTGCATTAACATACGCCTCAGAGACCTGGGCCCTACGAAAAGCAGGATGAGAATGCTATTTGGGTCTCCCCAGAGAGGAATCGAAAAGAGCTATGCTTGAATATCACGCCTCACTCAAGTGAGAGAAGGAATCCGGAGTTCTGACCTCTGTCTCTCTTCCAGAATCAGGGACGCTGTCTCGCTTGCCAAGGCATCGAAAAATCAGATGGGCTGGACATGTAATGCGATTTGGAGACAACTGCTGGACTAGAGCCATTACCGACTGGATCCCACGGGATGTCAAAAGATCACGTGGTCGCCCACCTACAAGATGGTCAGACTTCCTTGTAAAGACCCTGAAGGAATGGTTTGAGGCTCTTCATATTCTTGAATCAACCAGATGCCATTGGGCTACATTGGCACGTGATAGGGTCCAATGGAAATGATGTTACTGGCGCCCGCTCGAGCAAATGGATGAATAACGGGATTCAAGTGATCAAGTGATTGATATATATATATATATATATATATATCAATCACTTGATCCTTTTGATATATATATATATATATGTATATATATATATATATATATACAAAATCTCTGATATGTATAGCCCTGACTACTTAGCCAGAACACTTTCTTCCTTATCACAAATATGTCATCCTTCTGATGACTTCATCCTGACTAAGCTAATATTTATGATGTCAGAATACTCAAGAAACTTTCAGAAATCCTTGGGAAGTTCTCTTGCCAATAACCTGAACCCATTTTCAATGAGAGCAAGCTAGTTCAGAGGTTTTTTCAACATTTCTAACCTATAGAAACCATAGAAGACAAAAATATTTATAATGAAACAAAGAACAAAAAAATGAAATTAAACAA
>JAJIBD010008893.1:0-34891 GCA_021461705.1 Cryptotis parvus
AAGTAAAAATGTAAGAATTGGATTACTTTAAATTTACCCCCAGATATTTGAATTTATATTTTTTTACTAAGTGCAGCTTTATAGTTCAAATGAATGATTCAGCACATGTAGATGAGAGAGAAAATGTTCAGGCCCACAGAGTAGACAAGTATAAACATGCTAAAATTGTGGGTGATAGCAGAATTGATGTAGGAGTATTGCAAGAAAACTACACAAATTAAAGCTCGTGGTTCGAATTTTCTTGTGATTCTATTTAGAATAATTCTGTTAGTTTAATTAGTTATATCTACACTTTGACTTTAAAACAAATGTCGAGTGGTTTCTGTAAGTATCTTGGTATGCACATACTATACTTTGTGATATATGATATATATATGCATATATGTGTATGTACTATACCTATACCTATACCAGTACCTATACTGGTACCTAACCAGGTACCTGCACCTGCATAGCTAAAGCTATGGCTCTCACCTATACCATACCTATACCTATACCTGTACCTATACCTATACCTATACCTATACCTATACCATACCTACACCTGTACATATCACTGTCTTGTTCATCGTCAATTTTAGCAGAGTGGGCACCTGAAACATCTACATATGTACCTGTCTCATGCTAGAAAAGCCTAAAGGCGTCAACTGGCACCTGGAACGTAAAGGAGCCTCAAACCATCCCATCAGGTCATGGGAATGAGGTCTGTAGTATTACTAGTATTTGGCATATCAAATACGACATGGGTAGCTTGCCAGGCTCTGCCATGGGCGGCATACTCTTGCCGAGTCAGCTCTGAGTCTCCAGGTTTTGTTGATGAACCATGTAACCGCAAGTGGCAGCGGAGCTGGGCTGTGATAGAGCTCTTATGCTAGGTGGAGTTCTGACGTAAGAGGGAATACCATAGTGGAAAATGGCGCCATCATGGAATGGGGGAGTTCGTCTGGCTTCTTCTGAGGAACGTGCTGGGGTGGAGGGCCAGGACTAGGACCGCCATCCCTCAGAGTGTCTCATGAGTGGCTGAGCACGGGAGAGCTAGTAGCAGCTCTGCCCCATGTCTGTGAGTGTGGGGGTATATTAAAATTATAATGAATTTATTTTAATTATATTAAAATTATAAGCTTCTGTATTTGAGTATCACTGGGTGTAGCACCAATGAAAATTAATGAACATATAATCTTTTGCCGGCATAGTATGACTTCTATTTCTACCTTTTTGGCTGTGTGTTTATATATTGTGTCATTCCATTTCTGGTTAAGGTATGCTGTTGAGTAAATAGTTTTTCTTCTAATAGTTCAGTGGTACTCAGTGTTCTCCTAGCTTTGTGCTCAGGGTGTAAGCTTAGGACCATATGGTGCCCAGGATCAAAGCAGGGTTGGGTCCTGGGCTAAGCTTAGTGTTTATCTACTACATTATCTCTCTGGGCCCTTAGGATAACATTTAACTTTCTTAGGTTGGGCTTGCAGAATTTCTTTGGCATGTAGTGCGAGTTTACTTTTCTCTTTCTTCACTTTAATAAAAAAATCACTATATTTACAAAAAATGCACGAATTACAATGCAAGCCCCCAACAATGTGAGTTAATTACATATTTGATGCCTCACACCACCAAATATGTTCTGCATTTTCTTTATTATTTTGTGCAGCAAGAGTGCGAGCCGTTAAGATCAAGAAACTAATGTTGATTTGTTAGCATCATCTGATTCTTAGACTTCATTATTTTGTTGTACTGCCCCAATATCTTAGTAGGGAAAATATTTTAGAGTTTTGGTTTAGAATCATTGCTATATTTAGATGTCAAACCTTCTAGGATCAGTCCAGGAGATAGACTTTCAGTTATCTTGGTTTTCATGGCGTCAACACTTTAGATTAGTGCTTGTCAGTTATTTTGCAGAATTGTAAAAAGCCTTAGTTTGGGTTTGTTGCGTGATGATAGTGCCATCTTTGACAAAGGCATCCTAGAGATGATGCTGTACTTCTCATGTCCTGTCAATTGGTGGTCTATTGCAACTTTTTCAGATATTTTCTAACTTTATTGATTATGAGTGAATATTGTTCGAGTTTGTTTTAAGAGAGGAGTATCATTTAGACTTTACTCTTCTTAGTAATAAGCATTTGGTGAGAAAACATTTTGAAATTATTTAAATATCCGTTGTTTATTGGGCTCCATGATTATATCTGTGAGTTAGAATTCTCTTCTGGCTTTTTTTTTTGGGGGAGAGGGGGATAAATTTACCTGCAGTTGGTCAGTAGGAATCCTTTCCAGCTGGCTTCTGTGTTTTCAACATGTCTCTCCGTGAAGTTATAGGTACTTTTGCTTTCTGGTACAACAAAATGGTTTAGGCTCATTTGCCCAGGTTTTGTACTCAGTTATTTTTATTTCTTCAGAAGTCATAATTCCTTTCAATTGAGCAGGACAGAGGAGCCAAGATCTAGTCATTGCTGTTTGTTTCTTGCAGACTCCCCTAGACCAGCCTCTCTCTCCCTCTTTCTCTCTCTCTTCCCCTCTTTATCTCCCTCCCACTTTCTCTCCCTCCCTCCCTCCCTTCCTTCGTTCCTTCCTTCATGTACAGTCTCCCCAACATGTATCTATTTACCCATCATTCCAGTCCCACCCCTCACCGGTTGTGCTGATGGCCTACTCACTCTAATTTATCATCAGTACACTATGCTTTACTTTTTCTCCTCATTAGGGCTTTATTCCCTGTACCATGTTACCATCCCTTTGCTGCTGAGATGTGCTCTTTACCTTGCCAGGCTTAAATACCTGTACCTCACATTGCTCCAGCACCGAACTACCTTTCACTCCTTGATGTCCTTCTCACTTGTTCCTCAGCCTTTGGTATCTTTGTGCCATGCAGCTTTATCTTGGAGGGATAGTTTTTATTAACCCTAGCCTTCAGCCCGATTTTGATTTTGATCCACTATGATGACCCTTTGATCTACTACCCACCTTATGGCTTTAGTGCTGAGTTGTTTGGGAAAGATGGAGAGATCTAATCATGTATAAACTTTTATTTTTACTGTAAAAAATTTAAAGTAATTGTTTTTAAAGGTGTGGTCTTGAGAGCTAGTACATTGAGTAGAGTGCTTGCCTTGCATGCAGCCTAGAGTTTCTCCTGGCATTAGCACTAGTCCTGGAGCCTGCCAGGGTGATCCCTGAATGAAGAAGTAAGCCTGAGCCAAGCTGAGTGTGGCTCCTAAACAAATAAAATATGTGTAGTAAAATCTATTCTTTGTGGTATATAGTCTGCGAGTTTTGACAGATGTAGAGTACTGTTCCCTTCACCGTTTTCCATTGTCCCTCCCCTCAGGACCCAACACCCCTCTTTGGACTCCTTTCAATGCCAGCTTAGTTGTGTGGATCAGTTTTTCCCATTATTGTAGCCTTGAACTTTTTTTGACACCTCGCTGTGTAAGGGGATGCCGCTGGGGTTCCCTACAGTGTCGGGACTGAAGTTCTCTTCTAACTCAAGGCCACCTGAGGAGCGGATGAAAACTTATGAGTCCGGCTAAGTTCCAAAAAGGCTTTTAATAGTACCAAAGCTCTTCCATTACAAACCAGTATAATGAAAGAACTCTAGCTCTTTTTCCCGAACTTAGGCCATGCAAAAGAGCCTAAGTCTCCCACCAAAGAGAGGATCTCACCCGAGAAGAGTCCTACCAAAGAAGGAGCAAAGGCCAAGAGGCTTCAAGTTAGCCCCTTATATACACCAAAAGTAACGAGATCTGTAACAGGGAGGGTCAACAAAGAACCTAAACAAATTGTAGAAGGGGCAGTGCCTGACCTATTACAGGTATAAGCAAAGGGTCAGCCAAGGACTGATCCCTTCTACTGAGATTATCTCTTATGGCAAAACATTGGAGAGAGAGCTGGTATAAAGTAATACATCTTAATTTTCATGAGCTTCATGTAATCTAGAGACTCACAGACACGGGGGCAGAGCTGCTACCAGCTCTCCTTGTGCCCAGCTGCTCACAAGGCGCCTGGAGGGATGGCGGGTTCTAGCTCTGGCTGCCACCCCAGAAGAGCCTCACAACAAGCCAGATGACCCCCACTCCACGAGGCCGCAATTTTTCACATCTGAACTTCCCTCTTGTCAGAACTCCACTAAGAAGAAGAGCCTATCACAGCCCAGCAGCTGTGCGGTTCATCAATAAATGCTGGAGATCAGAGGTGACTGCAAGAGTATGACTTCCCGCATGGCAGAGCCTGGCAAGCTACCCATGTCATATTTGATATGTCAAATACTAGTGACAATTATAGACCTCATTCCCATGACCTGATGGAATGGTTTTAGGCTCTTTATGTTCTTGGAGCAAGCAGATGCCCTTAGGCTCTACTAGCATGAGACAGGACATATGGAGATGTTACTGGTGCCTGCTCGAGCAAATCTATGATGAGCGGGAAGACAGTGATACTGGAATTTGGCATATTAAAATTATATCTAATAATAATAATAATAATTCTATAAAAAGTTAATAAAATTTGCTATTTGATGACAGAAAATTACTTGGTGGAAGGAACAATGGTAATGTTGGAGAATGAAATGCCTGAAACAACTATATAATAAAAAAACCTTTTTGTAAATCAGTGTTTTTTTAATAAAAATAAATAAGAAACAACAACAACAAAAGTGCCTGCAATAAAGACAGGCTTTGAAGGAAGTGGACTTAATAGGAAGGAAGACGTGTACACTGGTGAGGAATGGATGTTGGAATACTGGATGACTAGACCCAATCACAAACAACTTTGTAACTGTGTTTCTCATGATTTAACAAAACCAAAGGAAGGAAGTAGATGTACTAAGAGATGAAATGGCTATAGGAATACACTCTAAGAAATATTAAGTCAAGGGAAATCACTAAAAAAGCTGAAAAGACAAGGGGTATTTTTGTCCACCTGAGAGATAATAAAAGGGCCGAAGTTGATAGTACAAGTGTGTAGGATGTTTGCCATGTGTACAACCAACCCAGGTTTGATCCCGTCACTTCATATGGTCAATCCCGGAGCACCATCAGAAGTGATTCCTGCATGTGGAGTCAGAAGTAACCCCTGAGTACTGTCAGATGTGGCCCAAAAAAAAAAAAAAGAAGGCGAAGCAAGGTTTGGTAGGCATAAACTTAAATGTCTCCTGTCTTCTTCCTTTCTTAATAACAATCTAAAATTATAACCTACATGTATCTGCACAAAGATGTTGCTTACATCTCATCTACAAGTGAAGACACACTTTCTTCACAACCCCAAAAGTCTACACTGTAGTTGTAAGATTTTAAAAGTGTTATGTACTGCAGAAATATTAGAAATCAAACCCTTTATTACCAAAAAAAAGCAAAAAATCATAGAATCAATATTCTTTAAGTTAACTAAATAAACTTGAAGGATCATTTTGCTGCACTGTCCTTATTTTTCTAGCTTTATATACATATACATATACATACACTACTGGGATATGAGGAGTATGTCCCTTCAAGAGTAAAGTAACGAAATGTTTATATTTGAATACATTAACAAAAATGCATGGTTATATGGAGTGCATTTGAAAGCTTTGTTTAGTATCAAAAACTTCACCTGAACTTAATTAAGGTATCCCTCAAATGAGTGGAAAATCACTTGTCACTTGTATCACTTGTCTTCCTGTTGTTCAACAATTTGCTCAAGCAGGCACCAGTAACATCTCCACAAGTCCTATCATATGCTAGTGTAGCCCAAGGGTATCTGCTCACACCCAGGAACACGAAGAGCCTCAGACCATTCCTTCAGATCATTGGAATGCGGTCTATAATTGTTACTGGGTTTTGGCATATCAAATACGACATGGGTAGCTTTTGCAGGCTCTGCCATGTGGGTGGTATACTCTTGGTAGTAGGCTCTCTTCTCATGCATTTACTAACAAACCACACAAAGCAACAGGGAGAGATCAGCTTTTTTCTTGGGTGGAGCTCTGACGAGCCGTGGAGTCCGGTTGTTGAATATGGTGGCCTTCATGGGGTGGAGGTTCCTGTGGCTTTTGCGAGACTCTAAAGGGGTGGTGCACCAAGGCTAGAACTAGCCTTCCCTACAGGCACCTCATGATCAGCTGGGCACAAGGAGAGCCAATAGCAGCTCTACCCTGTGTCTCTGAGTCTCTGGATCAGGCATACCTGGGGTTGAAATAGTCTTCGGGCAAGCAGGACTTGAGATCAACTTTTCTCTTGGGTGGAGCTCTGACATGCTGTGGGGTCGGATGTTGAAAATGAGGCCCTCATGGTGGTGGGGGGTCCTGTGGCTTCCTGTGAGTCTCTATTGGGATGGCAGGCCAGGGCTAGAACTCTGCTTCCCTTCGGGACACCTCATGATGAGCTGATCATAGGGAGATTTGGTAGCATGAATTAAAAAATAGTATCAAATATTATGTTATTATGCAGAATGGATTAAACATATCTATGTGTATATATGTATATATATTCATATAGACTTATTTTTGAAGGTATAACCTATTGTTATATGGAATAACTCTTCAAAGTTAGATTGAGAAAGATGCCTAATTTTTTAATTTATAGTTACACTAAAATTTCCCCCATAGACAAATTTTTGAAGTAGAATTAATTACATAAATCATAATAGGATTTTAATTTTATGAACTGTAATAACATGGCATGCTTAAAACCATATAAGAATACAAAAAAAATCACCTATGCAGTAACATTGCTGCATTTATTGGAGAAAACCTAAAATTATATTTTATATGTGTATATATATATAATGCCTTGTTATGGATATTGAGACAGTTAAAACTAGAACACCCTCAGAACTGCCCATCTCTAAAAGATGTTTCTATTAGCTATACATTTGAAAATTAGAAAGGTAGTCAGCTAGACAGCAAAGTGCCTTGGGAACAAACTAAGTACTAAAGCTAAATATTTCTTTTTTGAAGTGTGTCAGGAAGAATCTCTCTGTACGTGGTTGTGCTTGGGAGGCCATTTAGTGGTCAAAGGAAACAGTAATAGTTTATTAGTTTATCCTTCATTATTAATGAAAAAATCCTGAAAATTCCTAACCAAAATACAGATTTACACAAAAGGTGAGAAAGACAATTTCTCACCACTGTACAACAGGTAGTGAATAATAATTTTTTAGAGGAATTTAGAGAATCTCTAAAAATAATAATTTTTAGAGAACCTTTTTAAAGATGGTGTTAAGGGGATATATCCTCTTAACACCATCTTTTAAAGAGTTATATCTTCATATATACATATATATATACATATATATGTGTATATATATATATATATATATATATATATATATATATACATATATATAGTGAGGGCAGTAAAACGCAGTAGAAAAGACAAAAAAAGTGCTTCAAAAATCAATTTGTGATATTTTTTTCCTAAATTAAAGGACTAGAAAAACAGCAAAAAAAACAACAATAGTGTAAAGATGAAGAATACATTCTTTAAAACCATGTCCATTCCCTCTACTGATGAAAAATAGTATCCTCAAGGCTGGAAGAGGTACACAGAAATTCTATTTTTTCTTATGCCTGGAGCAAGGTGGGATAATCTCCCCTGAGCCAAAAATAAGTGGAAAACAAAGACAGCTAAAAAACAAGAAGCAGAGCTTTGTTTTTTAAAAAAAATATTGTATTACATCTGACAAATAACTAATACACACTCTATAAGAAACTCACAAAATTCAACAACAAACCCCATCAAAACATGAGAAGAGATAAACAGATCCTTCACTAAAGACATACAGACCACCAACAAACAAGAACAAATGTTCATAACTTATCCTGGAAATGTAAGTCAAAAAATAACAGTATATCTATTCATACCTATGATAATGGTCTGTATCTAAAAGGTCAGAAACAACTGTTGATGGGAAATAAAAGTATAACACACCCACTAGTAGTGGGATAGCAAATTGGTTCAACCTCTATGGAAAAAAACATTATGGATATCTCTCAAAGTATTAAAAATAGATCAAGTTTTGATGAAGATAAAGAATTTTTAAACTTAAAATCCCGTCTTATCTATATGTTCCATTTTTTTAACATGGGAAGAACAAAGGAAAAAGGGTGCTTTTGCAGATCAGAAAGAACAATGAAATCCCCTGTTGATGTAGAGGAACTGGTTCTCCCAGTCACACTCTGTTTATCTACAAAACTAAACAGGGCTCAGGGAAGGTATAACTGAGGTCAAACTCTCCTCATCTTTAGAGTTTGGATCAAGGACAATTGTCTTTGTATAATATTGCTCTTTGGCTCTGTTTCAGGGGACAGAAAACAATAGAGAGTGACTCCAGTGGATTGTGGTGGAAGGACTGTTGTGTTGGTGTTGGTGTCTGATAACAAACTTTGAAGAAACATAAAATTGCAAATTTTGTTCCTGAACCACATATACACTGATGTGTATGCTATCTCAGCTTCTAAAATGTAAACCCTAAGTACTCTGAGAACGTCACTAATATGCTCTCTTTGGGGGCCGGTGGGATAATACAGCAGGTAGGATGGGTGCTTTGCCTTGCTGGTGAGTGATTAAAACAGTTTGATCCCTTGTATACCCAGAAGGATGGCGTCAGCCTTTCTTAATGCCTAGCAGAGGACCAGGCAGAGAAGGCGCTTCTCTCACAGGTGGCCAGAGAACAAAGAAAGTCCAAGGGACATAGAACAAAAGGGCAACATTCCTATGGAGGCAGATTTCAGAGCCCCAGCAGCAGACTACAGGGCAGCAGACCTTAGAGGAGGACAGAGAGGGACATGTGACATTGAACACAGTGTGTGTGTGTGTGGGGGGGGCAGGTTATGCTTCACAATACACTTGAAAGAGGCTAGAGAAACAGGAAGCGGCAGAAGAGTCCTTGAAACTAAAATAGACTAATCTGAATAGCTGGAGTTTTGTGTGCTAATTTGATATACAATACTCCAGGGTCACACACAAAAAATCTTGTCAATTTCACACAACGGAGTTACCTACAGGCCTCTGGTCCAGTGCATAACTTTTCCCTGTTACTTTATAAGTGCAGTCCATTTGGAGGCTACACACACCCTGAATTGGGGTATTAATATCTTTTATTTTATAAATTTCTCTCTATATTTCTCTCTTTTAACTCCTGCCACATATTTCTTGTAAGTATTTTTGTTTCACTGTCTTCTCAAATTCTTTCTGAGAAGAATAGTCAATGAACATGTTGTCGGGGAACGCCGCGGGGTCCCCAACAGTGTCAGGACAGAGGTTGTCTTCTACCTCCGAGGCGCCCGGGAGAACAGATGAAAACTCACGAGTCCGGTGCAGTTCCAAAAAATGGCTTTTAATAGTACAAAAGCTCTTCCACAGCACTAGAAGATGGAGCAAAAGGCCAAGAGCAAAAGACCAAAGCCAAAAGCCAAAAAGCACAGGAGTCAAAAGCTGAAGGCTGAGGAACCAAAAGGCAAAAGGTGAAGGGGCCTCAAGTCAGCCCCTTATATACACCAAAGTAATCCAATCGGGAGGTTGTCATGCCAACAAAGAACCCTAAAGAGAGTGTAGTGCCACACCCTATTGTAGGTATAAACAAAGGTTACACCAAGGACTAATCCCGAGATTATCTCTTATGTAAAACACTGGAGAGAGGGGGCTGATATAAAAGTAATACATCCTTAACTTCATGAGCTTCATGTAATCTAGATGGTACCCACAAGGTCCTTATTATTATCTGCACCAGGGTGATTCTGAGTATCTTGTTCTCATGTACTGAAAGGGTCATACTCGCCTGCTTAGAGCAAACTAGTATGATCCTTCCTATAGTCTACCTTTAGTCTCAGCGTAGCCAGGGTGGTAGTCTCCTGGTAAATTCTAACTGTCCCACGCTGGGTGCAGTGGGTATAAAGAGGTGCTGTGCCCAATCTAGAAGACATAGAAGTCTTAGTAGATGTATAAGTCAGAAGTTATTCAATCAAGGTGACTTCTGTAAGTGCCACACCCTCTAGCAGTGTTTACATAGAAGAGAGATCTCATTAGAATGAACATTGGCTTAAATAAGATTAAGCTGGGAGTGAGCAAAACAACAAAACTCCCAGATTAGCTAAACATGTCCTCCAACAACATGTGAAACCTGGGTGATTTTCAGAACCTTAGTCTGTACCCCTTGACCCCAAATTAGGAATTCCTGGAGATTTTCTCAGTCTGCCCTCCCCCATATGCTTCTCTGACAAGGTCAAGATCAATCCTGGTGAGACACAGGAAGGAGTAGTAGAAAGAACACTCTTCACTCTAGTGGCTACTCCCTCTTCAATCTAGAGCTCCTTACATACCCCACAGACAACATGCATTTATTACACTCTATTAATATCACTTGTATCTTGTGTTCCCCTTGTTCATCCATTTGCTTGAGCAGACACCAGTAGCATCTCCATTAGTTGGGAATGAGGTCCATTATTGTTACTGTTTTTGGCATATCGAATATGCCACGGGTAGCTTGCCAGGCTCAGCCATGGCTTTGGGTTCATCCCAGGGGACCCAGTCTTTTTTCTATGTCACCATCAACCATCTAGGGCCCACAGGAAAAACCCTGGGTGTAGACAAGCCTGTCTCCTGTCTGCCACCTGCTGATGCAGAATTTAGTCATTAATAATACTCTCCCTTTAGTCATTAATATTACATATCTGTATGTGATGTAAATATATATCAGTGATCATAAAACACCTGATCACTTTCTTTTAGTGATTTTTAACCAAGTTTTTAGTATGTTCATATCTCATCAAGTACTTTAGGAAGACTGATGGTACTTACCTATTTGAGGCGTAAATGACAAAAAATATTGTGTAAAGAAATTTGAGCAAAGTGCTGGGACAAACAGATTTCTGATTCCCATGAATAACATTTTCTGACAGGACACTGGTGAACTTTTTTTTTCTTTTTTGGGTCACACCTGGCAATGCTCAGGGGTTACTCCTGGCTCTACACTCAGGGTTTACTCCCAGCAGTGCTTGGGGGACCATATGGGATGCCCGGGGAATCGAACCCAAGTCACCGCTTGCTAGGCAAATGCCTTACCTGCTGTGCTATCACTCCGGTGAAACTGGTAGAACTTTACAAGAAAAAAAATCCAACCCATTGAGAAATGAGAAGAAGAAATTAACAGAAATTATGACAAAGAAGAAATTCGAATGGCCTAAAGGCATATGAAAAAGTGCTCTTCAACATTAATCACCAGGGAGATACAAATAAAACAACAGAGATACCATCTCACACCACAGAGATTGGCACACATCAAAAGAGCAAGAACAACCAGTGCTGGAGTGGATGAGGAAAAGGGTCTCTCATCCATTGTTGGTGGACATATCAACTTGTACAGCCTTTTTGAAAAAAAATATGGATATTTCTCCAAAAAACTAGATACCGAGCTCCCTTTTGACCCAGCAATACTCCTGGGAATATACTCTGGGGACCCCCAAAACACACAACAGAAAAACAATCTGCACTTCTGTTTTCATTTGCAACACTATTCACAATAGCCAGAAACTGGAAACAACCCTAAGTGCCCTTGAGCAGATGACTAGTCAAAGAAATCATGGTACATCTACACAATGTAGTACTAAGCAGCTGTCAGGAAAAAAACAAAGTCATGAAATTTACCTACAAATGGATGGACATGGAGATTGCCAAGCTGAGTTAAATCAGTCAGAATCACTTGATCACTTGATCACTTGACATCCCGTTATTTGTAGATTTGCTCGAGCGGGTGTCAGTAATATTTCCATTTGACCCTATCATGTGCCAGTGTAACCCAATGGCATCTGCTTGCTTAAGGAATACAAAGAGCCTCAAACCGTTTGTTCATGGTCTTGACGAAGTCTGACCATCTTGTAGATCTTTTGACATCCCGTGGGATTCAGTCGGTAATGGCTCTAGTCCAGTGGTTGTCTCCAAATCGCATTACATGTCCAGCCCATCTGAGTTTCGATGCCTTGGCAAAGGAGACAGCGTCCCTGACTCTGGAACAGCAACAAAGGTCAGAGCTCCAAATTCCTTCTTTCACTTGAGTGAGGCATGATATTCCAAGCATAGCTCTTTCAATTCCTCTTTGGGAGACCCAAATAGCATTCTTATCCTGCTTTCGTAGGGCCCAGGTCTCTGAGGCATATGTTAGTGCAGGGAGAATGGTGGAGTTGAAGAGATGTGCCTGGAGCCGGAGGTTCTTTGTCTTTCTAGCTATTTCTTAGATGCTTTTGAAGGCATTCTATGTCACTCTCTTCCCTCCTGTGCAGCTCAGGTTTTAGGTCATTCATCATGTTGACTTCTCGACCTAGCTACACATAACTGCTGCTGAAAAAAAATCAGTCAGAATATAAGGACATATATAGAATGACTGCATTCATTTGTGGAATATAAATATATACAATTTTCTACTTATTGTTGGAAACAGTAATGCAAGAAAGACTAGAACTGAACATTGAATATACATATACACAAGGATTTACATGATAATCCCTAAATGTGTGCAGAACCTAGAACTGAGCATTAAATAGAGGCAAAAGGATACAAATGACAACCTTTTAATGTATGTTCTGTAATCCATAGTCTGGAAGGGAAGGAAAAGAGAAAGAGAGAGAAAGGGAAAGAAATAAAGAACCTGCCATGGAGCAGGGCTGGGGAAGGGGAGGGAACCGGGGATGTTGGTGGTGGGAGATGGGCACTGGTGGAGGGACGGGTGCCGGAAACACTGTATGACCAAAACCCAAACATGAACTTTTTTAATTGTATATCTTTTTATTTGTATATCTCACGGTGGTATAATAAAATACTTAAAAAAATAAAAAATAAATGTGTGCAGAGCAAGCCACAATGTGTAAAGAGAACAGTGAGAGAGAGAGAGAGAGAAGAAAGAAAGTGACTGCTATGAGAGGCAAGCTGGAGGAGGGAGGATGGAATCTAGGAACATTGGTGGTTGGAAATGTGCGCTCGTGGAGGGATGCGTGTTGGAGCACTGTATGACTAAAACCAATTATTAACTCCTTTGTAATTGTATAATTCATGGTGGTATAATAAAATAAAATTAAATAAAGACTCTCTGACATCTGTTCTGAGTATACTGCACTTGCATGTGCTCTTTTGTATAGTGCTCTCACATTAATGACATTTGCCATGCCGGCACAACCATAGGCAAGCAAAGGCAAATCAATATAATATAAATGGTACAACTTTGTCTCTGACTTATTCTCTTTTCAAACAGAATCCAGAGCTTTTTGCCTCTGTCATTTATCTGCAATATTTCTGTTTTTAATTTGGATTTTGTTCATTTTTTTTTCCTAGTAGTCTTTCTATTTTTTTTTTTACTGCAGAATGTTTGTATGTCTTTCTGATACCACCATTTCATAATATTTGGTTACTTTATTTGTATTGTCATTCTTCAGTTTAACCATAACCCTAAAATAATTCTATTTGTGCTTTTTTTAATGTCCTACACTTTTCAGTAAGGCATTTGACCTTAATATACATATATTTAATATAAACTTATTCAATGCATAAAATAATCTGTATATATATTAATTTCCTTTTGTTTATAATCCCACTAAAAAGTATTATGAGTTATACTCTTATGGTATTTTTTTAAATTCCATATTTAACACCCTGTCCCTCGAGGTGTTGCAGGTGTGGCTGCTGTGCCGGCTGCATTGGCAGGTTGATAGACAGGAGAAGGGCTTATCTACACCCAACCTTCTGGCCCCCGGGTCCTGAAAGGTTGATGATCTGACATTGAAAAGACTGGGCCCCCTGGGACAAACTCAGAGCCATGACAGTGTCTGCAGCAAGCTACCTGTGGTGTATTCGATATGACAAAAAACAGTAACAATAATTGACCTCAATCGCAACGAATGGAGATGTTACTGGTATCTGCTCAAGCAAATCGATGAACAATGGGAAGACAAGTGATATTGAAAGAATGGCCCTCGCCCACAGAACACAAAGACAGGAACCAGAGGTAACTGATAAAATGGAGGTAACTGATAAAATGATGGCTCAACTGAAAGTAACTGATAAAATAATGGCTCGACAAGACAAGAGCACAGCAGGAAGGGCCTTAAGCAAATAATTCCAGGGAGGGCTATAAGGCAAACATTCCCCCGAGGCGTTGCGTCTGATGTCCCCCTCTGTATTTGGTATGGTAGGTGACTGGGCCCATGCCGTGCCAAATATGGAAAGAAGTATTAGGCACACTCAGATTGGTGGGTGATGGTTACCTGGTGCAGAGTGATTGGCTGCCTGCGCCGCAGACCTTGATGTAATATTTTAAACCTATTGGATAGTTATGCGCGGGCTTTTCTGTAGTGCGGGAATTATTCCTTAAAAAGATCGTCCCTAGAAGGGCTCGGGGCTCTTAGCCACTGACCGCTTGGGGTCACGCTATGACCCCGAGTATACTCACTTATTAATAAAACCCTTGCTTTTGCACAGGACTTGGTCTCTCAGAGTTTTTCCTTGGTAGGTGCGGGCGTTCCTAGGCTCCCAGTCAGTCACCCCATCGGGTGGCCAACCCACAATATAAGATGAGTAAAGTGATATTTAATATCTTTGGAAAAGTATAATAATTTCTGTTTATCAGATTTTTTATTCTGTAACTGAACTAAAATATATTATGCTAATTTAGACATGTATTTGAGATATAAGTAAAAATATCTATGGAAAGGTGAGAGTAAATACATAGATGCCTAAAAATGGAAGAGACAGGAAATCCATAAAGATTTAAGATTTCTTGCACATAAAATGAATAATAACTATACTTTAAATCTCTCAGAAAGTAACTATTAAAAAAGTAATCCAAATATTATTTTATAACAAGCATTTTTCCTTAATTCCTTTTTCTTTTTTTATTTCTATCTCAGGTTTTCTACAAACTTTTCTAGGGTACAACAAATTATATGCTTAAATTAAAGCATAATAGATCACAATTCAAGCATTTGGATTCCTTTATCTTCAGTAGAGCTTTCAGGGGAAGTTGATCTATCAAGATAAAAATCTGTTTAGAACTTCAGCTCTGAACTGCATTCACCAAGAAACTGGTCTCTTGGCTCATCTTATGTTTATAGCGTGGTCCATATTTCCCTTTCATCTAAGTTTTAGGGTCCTTTCATTGTGATCTTATGTTAATTTAAACATTTGCCAATCTATACAGTATTAGTGCCTTTTAAAACATGAACAAATTAAAAAAGTGAACATGGTAAGTTTAAGGTTACATTTGAAAATTACAGTAAAAATGTGATACAGTGAGTCATGGAGATTTTTCTATACCAATTCATGATAATTACGACACCTTAGCTTGATAGGATGTTTTTGTCTGGTAAACTCAGTGTGACATGTATCTATTCTTTTTTTTTTACAAATAGTTCTATCATTTATTTGGTGATATTATCCTAGAAATAGGGAAAGGAACTAACAGGGTATATTAAAAATAATTTGCTTAGAAATGAGAAATTACTAGCTGCAAGACACCTTGACTTATTTAATTTTCTTTTTCGTGACATTTTAGTAGCTAGCATTAGCAAGTGTTTAAAATAATTTATGTTGGTCAAAACTACTCCTAGACTTGATTTAAGCAAGTAGTTGTTTAAACTACTAGAGAGAAAGAATGGAGGGCAAATGGAAAGAATATAGGGGTAGTTTTAGAAATGGAAAATATTGGAGCTTTCGGTGGAGAATGAAGTATTATACACATGGAGGTATGAGCTAATTCCCTAAAATTCCATAATATTTTAAACCAATGATAAATTAGCTATTTTAGAAATTTATAAAGTAGAAAATTTTCTTATGTTTTTAAATAAGTAATTTTGAATAAAAAGTTATTTGATATTGTGGTTTAAGAGAGTATTTATTTTGATCCAGCTTAATTGGGACCTTCCCTGTATTTTTTTATTGTATTTTCATTGTCTTATTTAAAATCTGAGTTCCAAATGACATACTTATAAAGAATTCTCATAGGATATTATAAAGATTATTAATAGTAAAACATGAAAAACCCAACATTTAGCACAGCAATGTCACTACTATTTATTACAATAAATTGTCATCAGTATAGAGATGATGGTTTATTTGTTTATATACATTTTGCTCAGCTTTATTTCATGTTAGTCCTATTTTTGAGATTGTTTCCAGTAATGTTGAGCTGAAACAATGTTGAGCTATTTGAATTCAAACAAATAGATGTTTTTATTCTTCATTTTTCTTTTTAGATTATTGACCTATTGTGAGAATTAAGAAAGCCTGAACGTGGGACTGGAGCAATAATTCAATGACTAGGTATTTGTTTTGACCTGAGTTCCGTCTTAGGCATCCCATATGGTCCCCTGAGCCTGCCAACAGTGATCTCTGAATGCAGAGCCAAGCATAACACCTGGGCACCACCAGTTGTAGTTCCTTCACCCTGAAATAAAAAGAAAAATAAAACCTGGATTGATATAGGGTACATTAGCACTCATTACTGATATAGACTAAGTTGAACTTCTATGAGGTGTTAATGACTTCATCAATCACATGTTTAATGTGTGTCTATGTGCCTATACTCTAATGGTAAGATTGTGAATGATCTTCTTTTCAAGAAGGTAAAGGAAGTGCTGATCAGAGCATACTAATCATAATTCTCTCACTCAGATAAATTACTTTGAAGCATATTTATATCATAGTGTGTATTTTGATATATTATCCTTCTTTGTATTCCCATTTATTTTTCTGTTGATATATTTGAGATCTGTAACTCTATTTTACATTTCACATTTCTAGTACTTACTAACAACTAAAAGACATGGGAAACTCAGCATTTTTTAGTAAAATGAGTAAATATTGAAAATTCTGGTTTTAGGTAGATTTGCATTACTTACTTTGCTACAAATATTTTCAAGTGCAAGTATTTTTTGTAGTAAGCGTTTTTATTCAGGACTAATTATCTATATGACAATTTGTCTAAAATAGAATAATTAAACCACAATGAAAAATTAATTTTAATGTTCTTAAATAATTCTTTTGTTTCATTTTTTGGGCCACACTCAGCTGCATTCAGGCTTCACTCGTGGTGGGCTGGGGCACTTTATAAAGAGTAGTGGGAATTTAACACAGGTCAGCTGCATGCAAGACAAGTATCAAACCAATTGTACTATCTCTCTGGGCCCATCGTTTTTACTTAAATTTCTTCCATCATTAAATGTTGATTCCCAAATACTGAGCTTTGTGTAGTTATGTGTAAACCTTATTTCTATACTGTTCTTTAACAGAAGCTGCTGTCAAAAGCTGTAATTTTTGGGTCATTATATGCAACACACAAAACTTGTCATATATTGGGAATCATATTTAAATGTTACATCATATTTCAAGTTCTTTTATTTTATTCAAACATACTCTGCCAAATATCAGAATTATATGCATATAATCTTTAAAATAAATGGCAAAAACTGTTTCACCATTTTCAAAAAACCAGGATTCATGAGGAATTTCTTTTTTTGAGGATTAAGAGTAGCCCGATTCTTCTCTTGTCTCAAATTTCTAATGCTGTGCAAAATTTTTGGTAATTAGGACACTAGACAATGCTGTATCTGTATCAGCTAAAGAATTGATAATTCACTGTCACTGTCACTGTCACTGTCTTCCCTTTCATTATCGTTTGCCCGAGCGGGCCCCAGTAATATGTCCATATGTCCTGTCTCATGCTAGTAGAGCCCAAAGGGCATCTGCTTGCTCAAGGAACATAAAGAGCCTCAATCCATTCCGAATGAGGTCTATAATTGTTACTGGTATTTGGCATATCAAATACAACACGGGTAGCTTGCCAGGCTCTGCCGTGCAGGTAGCATACTCTTGTAGTCATCTCTAAGTCCAGCATTTATTGATGAACCGCATGGCGCAAGCGGCTGCTTGAGCTGGGCTGTGAAAGGCTGGTCTGCTGGGTGGAGTTCTGATGAGAGAGAAGTCCGGATGTGGAAAACGGAGGCCCTCTTGGAGTGGGGGTCATCTGGCTTGTTGCAAAAGCTCTGCTGGGGTGGTGGGCCAGGGCTAGAACCCGCCATCCCTCCTAGGCACCTCATGAGAGGCTGGGCAACAGGGAGAGCAAGTAGCAGTTCTGCCCCAAGTCTGTGAGTCTCTGGCCCGGCATACCTGAGCTGGATTTAAAAAAAGACTGCTGCAGGGTGGAACTCCGATGAGCGGGCTGTGATAGGCTGGTCTGCTGGGTGGAGTTCTGATGAGAGAGAAGTCCGAATGTGGAAAACGGAGGCCCTCATGGAGTGGGGGGGTCGTCTGGCTTGTTGCAAGGCTCTGCTGGGGTAGTGGGCCAGGGCTAGAACCCGCCACCCCCTCCTGGGCACCTAATGAACGGCAGGGCACAGGGAGAGCAAGTAGCAGCAATGCCCCAAGTCTGTGAGTCTCTCAGAATTGATAATTAATTGATAATTAATGTTCTTAAAAGCTAATATGAATTACCAAACACCTCTTTTTTGTTTGATTTTAATATTTTATTACACCATCGTGGGAGGCAGGTGATGGCAGCCCTGGGAGCGGGACCGGGCCAGGAGGGGCCGAGGGAGGTGCGAGGGGTGTGAAGCCGCCTCGCGACAATCGGCGGATCGACTGGAGAAGATGGAGAGTTTGGGAGGCGCTGGTCTGAGCGGGACCGATGGAGGGCGGTGCCCACTCGGCTCCCTGAGCTTGCCGCAGCGGCCACCCCACCACCTGCATGGCAGAGCCTGGCAAGCTACCCGTGTCATATTTGATATGCCAAATACCAGTAACAATTATAGACCTCATTCCCATGACCTGATGGAATGGTTTGAAGGTCTTTATGTTCCTGGTGTGGGTTGTCTCCCTTGGGCTATCTCACATGTTACAGGACGTATTGAGATGCTACTCGTGCCCTCTCAAGCAAATCGATGATATACGGGGGAAGACAGTGATTTTATTACACCACCATGAGATATAGATTTACAAAGATGTTCATAAGATGTTCATATTTGGGTTTTTGGTCATACAGTGTTCTTGTACCCATCCCTCTACCAGTGCCCAATTCCCACCACAAATGGCCTCGATTCCCTTCCCCCTCCCTAGACTGCCTCTAATGACAGGTTCTTTATCTCTTTATCATTCTCTCTCTTTCTCTCTTCCTTCCCTTACACATTGTGGATAACAATACATACATTTAGAGGTTGCCATGTGTATCTTTTTGTCTGTATTTAATGCTTAGATCTAGGTTGGTATTAGCATTTCGACAATTATTAGCACACTGTTCCATACTCTATCTTACCAAACATCTGACTCCCACCACGTTTGTGATAATTTCCACCTTTGACAAGACCTCCTGATCTGTGTTTTACCTGAACCTTGAATATTAGTATCATATCACTATCACTATCTTCCTGTTCATCATCTATTTGCTAGAGTGGGCACCAGTAATATCTCCATATGTCCTGTCTCATGCTAGTAGAACCCAAAGGCAACCGCTTGCTCCAGGAACATAAAGAACCTCGAACCATTATATTAAGTCATGGGAATGACCTAATATAAATGTCACTGACATTGGCATATCAAATACAACATGAGCAGCTTGCCAACTTGCCCCTGGGGAGGCATACTCTTGTAGTCAACTCTAAATAAAGCATTTATTGATAAACCGCACAACCGCTAAAGGCCACTGCGACCCGGCTGTGATAGTCTGGTCTGCTGGGTGGAGTTGTGACGAGAGGGAAGTCCGGATGTGGAAAATGGCGACCCCTCATGGAGAAGGGGGCGTTGTCTGGCTTGTTGTGAGGCTCTGCTGGGGTGGCAGGCCAGGGCTAGAACCCGCCATGCCTCCCGGGTGTCTCATGAGCGGCTGGGCACAGGGAGAGCAAGTAGCAGCTCTGCCCCATGTCTGAGAGTCTCTGGTTCAGCATACCTGGGGCCAGATTGAAAAAAAAAAAACTGCTGCAGGGTGGGTGTCGATGATCTGGACTGTGATAGTCTGGTCTGCTGAGTGGAGTTGTGACTAGAGGGGAAGTCCGGATGTGTAAAATGGCGGCCCCCATGGCATAGAGGTCGTCTGGCTTGTTGTGAGGTTCTGCTGGGGTGGCAGGCCAGAGCTAGAATCCGCCATGCCTCCCGGGCACCTCATGAGTGGCTGGGCACAGGAAGAACAGAGTGGCAGCTCTGCCCCATGTACTGAGAGTCTCTGGTTCAGCATACCTGGGCCAGATTGAAAAAAATAACTGCTGCAGGGTGAGTGTCAATGATCCGGGCTGTGATAGTCTGGTCTACTGGGTGTAGTTGACGAGAGGAAGTCCGGATGTGTAAAATGGCGCGCCCCCTTGGCGGGGATGGTCGTCTGGCTTGTTGTGAGGCTCTGCTGGGGTGGCAGGCCAGGGCTAGAACCTGCCATGCCTCCTGGGCGCCTCATGAGAGGCTGGGCACAGGGAGAGCAAGTAGCAGCTCTGCCCCATGTCTGAGAGTCTCCGGTTCAGCATACCTGGCTGGATTGAAAAAAAAAAACTGCTGCAGGGTGGGTGTTGATGATCTGGGCTGTGATAGTCTGTTCTGCTGGATGGAGTTGTGATGAGGGGAAGTCTGGATGTGGAAAATGGTGACCCCCAAGGAGTAGGGGGTCGTCTGGCTTGTTGTGAGGCTCTGCTGGGGTGGCCGGCCAGGGCTAGAAGCCGCCATGCCTCCCTGGGCGCCTCATGAGCGGCTGGACACAGAAAGAGCAAGTAGCAGCTCTGCCCCATGTCTGAGAGTCTCCATTGGTATAGTAATATATACATATATATGTGTATATATATATATATATATATATATATATATATATATATATGTGTGTGTGTGTGTGTGTGTGTGTGTGTGTGTGTGTGTGATGCAAATAAATGTAGTCATTCTATATCTGTCTTTTTCCTTCTGGCTAATTTCACTCAACATGATATTCTCTGTGTCCATCCATTTATAGCTAAATTTCATAACTCGCTTTTCTTAACAGCTGCATAGTATTTCATTGTGTAGATATGCCAAAGTTTCTTTATCCAGTAATCAGTTCTCAGGAACACTGGTTCCAAACACCTCTTTTACATTGGATATATTTTACTAAACATTTTGTTTTATGGTGAAGGAACTAAGACTTATTCCCACCAAAGGAATTTCAAACTAATATAGGTTATTCTTATCCTTTTTACAAAACTTCTATCTCTTCTCATCTCTATAGCTCAAAAATTGAAACCAAACTGTCAGAAATTATTTTTTTATGTTTTGGCGGGAGAAGGAGATTGGGCTGCAACTGATAATATTCAGGGGTCCTCCTGGCTTTGCACTCTGGAATTACTCCTTGCAGTGCTCTAGGAACCATATGATATCCCAGGAATGAACCTGATCGGCCCTGTGCAAAGCAAGTGCCCTACATGCTATGCTATCTCTCCATCTCCATTGTTTATCTTTTATGGTAAAACTATATTAAGTCAACCAGTTTTGCTATAAAAGTGCTTCTGAATTGAAGTAGTGACCGGACTTGAAAAATTCTAAGAAATGTATCAAACTTGGAATATCTAAGAAAATCAAGTTTTCTCTCCTTCAAATTTTATAGCAAATATAAATTTGTTTTTGTATGTCATGAACAACATTTTGCCTTGGTTTAGTCATTTAAATATGTCTTATCTCTTAACTCTAGTGATTGCTCTCAAAGATAAAAAGGAATTTAGGAGCTGTGTCGAATTACTATATGCAGGGTGTATGCCTTACCAAGGCAACCCTGTTTGGTCCCTCAAGCCCCAGAAGTCGTGATCCCTGAACACAGAGCCAGAAGTAAGCCCTGATCACCACCAGGAATGACCTATAAGAAAAAAAAAGAAAAGAAAAAAAAAAAAAAAGAAAAGAAAGGAAAGAAAGAAAAGAAAAGAAAAGAAAAGAAAGGAAAAGAAAAGAAAAGAAAAAAAAGAAAAAAAAAGGGATTTGGCCTCCTAGATAAAAAGCACCAAGCACCAGAAAAAGAAAAAAGGAAAGGTTAAATATCAACTTTGCTTATCTTCCTCATTATATTTGTCACAGTGCTAAGATGGAATTAATTGTATTCAGTGTCTTGTATGATAACGTGAAATGTCACTGTATCTCTTATGTGATAAGAGATCTAAAAGTTAAAAATATAACAAAAAAAACCACGATTCTTTGTTTTCAAAAGTACATCTAGAGAGGAAGTTATTAGTACTTAAAAGAGGTGAAGCAATGGAGGAGAAAGATACAGGTTAAGCTTTAAATATGGTTAAGATTTAAATGGTAAAATAGGATGGCCCGGAGCGATAGTACAGTAGGGAGGATGCTTGCCTTACATGCAGCCTACCGTGGTTTGATTCGGGTATCCCATATGGTCCCCCTAGCATGGCCAGGGGTAATCCCTGAATGCAGAATCAGGGTAACCCTGAGCATTGCCGGGTGTGACCCAAAAAGAAAAAAAAATATTTAAATGGTAAAATAGGAGCTTTCTAAGCTGACACAATGCCAACAGCATTAACATTTATGTTAGTATCTGAAAGAAAGGAAAAACTGAATTTGTTCTATTAAAGTGAAAGTAGATTTTCCTCTGTTGGTGGGTTCTTCGCAAATTGTATGAAAGGTTTGCATACAGAACTTAGAAGATTGAAAGTCACTTTAATGTGCAGAAAAGATAGATGGCTCCCGGTCCCTCTCAGATGTCTAAGACTTTCTGTTACCTTTCACAGTCCTGTCCCTAACACTGCCCAGTCCTGTGAACAAATTCCCTGTTCTGCCCCACGCAGTCTACTTTCATCCCTTGAATGATGTCACTGATCCTGTCCCTGCACTGTTCTCGATCCAGTGTATGCTTTCCTGCAGATGACCACAGCAGCCCATGTGTGCCAGATCTCTAAGCTCACACTGTTGCTGGGCCTCCCAGGTATCCCAGCAGTCCTTCCTGTTGAGCCCAGGTATCCTTCACTCCAAACATTGCCACATGTTCCTGGTTGAGAGTCCTGAGTTCAGCACTTTAACCCCTTCTGGGTGTCTAAACCCCACCTGTACCCTAATTATTATGGGCTTCTGAGCTCTGCCTCTTCCTGAGCTATCCTGTGCTTTTGAGCCTTGCCTGTACCTGAGTTGTGCTGGGTGACCAGGACTGTCTGGATTCTGCCCCTTGTCTGGCCCCTGAGCTGCCCATCTGTTCTAAGCCCTGACCTGGCACATGCAGCCCTACCTGACCTCTCTAGGAGGTCTTCTGGAGAAAGAGCAATGGGTCCAGAGCGTCCTGGTGCTGAAAAATGGAGAAAAGCTGGTGTGGGTGGCCTGGCACTTGGTGCTTTTTATCTGTAGGCCAAATCCCACCCCCAACCATTCTTTTCTATGGCAGAGATTTAAAGTGACTTGGTGCTCTACCCCTCAACCTACTGTAACAGTTCTGATAAGGAAATGAATATCTACTATCTGCTTATTCTATTGTTTCAAAGACATGGCAAGCAAGGGATAAAGCATCCATTTTAGTTCCTCGTAAACGTAATTACAGTTTGTATGGTTTCAAGTAAAACAAGATCTATAGGAACTTTCCCACATGTAGCACACAATAATCTAGTTTGAGAGGTTGTTAAGAGTGCATATCAATAATGACTATGTTCTCATTAAACTTGTTGGGGCTCGGGGGTCCCAATATATATTGGGGTTTGGTGGGGTTCGTAGATGCATTTGGGAGTCAATGACGATTCCTCGAGACTGATGGATAAAGGAACAGACCACTGGCTCTTGGTAGTCTGAATCTCTCTACTTTTAATCTTTCCTTTCCTCACTCACTCATTCTCTCAAGTGAAGTCTACTAGTTTATATACTTCACAAAAGGTTAGGTGATGGGAGTTACAAGAGATGATGGATTTTGATCTTGAAATAATGAGAAGGAATAAAAGATCCTTCCTTCCCATGAGCAAACCAGGGGACCTTTCTCCCTCCACCCCCAGATGAGATCCTGCCCTGGAGTTATATACCTGCCCAGGTCAAAGGTGGATTCCTCTTGTTGTTCTCTCCTTTACTTTGCTGGTAAAAATTTATCTTAGTAATATTCTTAGTCATTTTGTATAAACACAGTAAGACATGCAGATATTTATCTACACCCAGGATCAAGCTTATTTAGTTTACACGTTGATCCAGTTTACAATTTGATCTTATCTTTGGGTCATGACAGTGTTTGTTGCATAACTGAACTCTTAGCTTATTATACTGCTTATGACATGAGTCCCATGTCAAGGCCAGGGCAGTTTACTCACAGCTTGCCCTAGGTCTATCCAGTCCCATCATAGGCTCCTCTTTTTAGGGGTATAAGAAATTAGAATCCAATCTCAAGGGCTACTGAGGTTTCAAACTAGAAAATATGATGGATACCTGTCGGGGCGCTCCGCGGGGGTCCCGACAGTGCCGGGAAGCGAATTCCCTTCTACCTCCGAAGCCGGCGAGGAATGGATGAGCACTCAGGGATCCGATGAGGTTTTAAAAGACTTTACTTATCACAGGTTCAGGCATACAAATCAGCAAAAGGAAAAACCCGATGCTTAGGATTCCAGGCTAGAACCCCAGCCACGTGTAGGCCAAGATGGCGACCACCACGTGCAAAGGCTTTGGGAAAAGGAGAAGAACACTTCCAAGCAGGGCGACCTCTCACAGCGAGCACCAGCCCCAAAGAAGCGCGGGGAGAGTGAAAACCGGCTAGTTTATACCCATGCAACTCAGGCCTTTCTCCCATTGTTATGGAAAGCAGGGAGTGTTAAATGTCCTTAGATAATCCCTCCCTCCACCTCACCTAGGCCCTTTAGTATGCTAATGTTTTGAGCCAAATGCCCTCAAAGGAGTCCTGCAACAACTCCCCCCTGATTAGTTTACTAATAAAAATTGAAAAGGTAAGAAATATTTAGTAATGTACAGAAAATTAAGATAAGAAAAAACAATTCGAATTACAAAATGATAATACATGTTACTTTAGGATCCTAACTTGTTTTTGGACCCAAAGCAAAGTTCAAGATAAAGTGTTTTTAGCTGTCTGATTATAACGGACTATAGTTTGCACTGTCCATAATTTGTGAGAGTCAATTTGCTATATTTTGTATAAAAGTCGGGTGTCTGGAACAAAGTCTGTGGGGCTACTTCTGGAACAGCAATAGCGGTGATCATATGAGTATGAGTCTTTGGAGAGCAGCGATCAGGAACTCATTGAATTGTTAGGAACACTGGATTGGGTCTCAGGAACACTGGAACAAGTATCTCGAATTCGGAACAGGAGTCTTGAGTGCTGGAACAGATGTCGGAACATCGGTGTGATAGCTTGAACTCTGGAACAGGAGTCTTGAGCGCTGGAGCAGGTGTCTGGAACATCGGTGTGGGCGTCTTGCAGGGCTTCTTCAGCAAGGGAACATTGGCACCGGTAACTGTACCTGTAGCTTAGGCGAGACAAAAACACTTTTTCGAGGTTAATCACAAGTAGAGATTTTAAGGCTTTGTAGGGATCCAAGTCTGGGATGGAGAGAAGAATATAAAGAAGCTCCAACATGGGTGGAGCAGGGAAATAAATATGAGAATTGATGATTTTAAAATTGATAAATCTAGTGGATCAGCAGTGGAGTGGATGAATGTAATAGAGGTTTGTAGTGGTCAGAAATTGAGAAGGTAGTAGTTGAGACATAACATAGACACAACATTAATCACCAAACATAATGGTGGCCACCACATGCACACCTGCACACACATACATTTGATCGATCAATATCTTACAGCTGTATATGTGACCCATATAGGGTGATAAATGGTGCAGTCAAGCACTTCATAAATATAAAGCCGGGCAAATGATGGCGAGAAAGTGTCTTTTCCTGTGAATAGAGCATTGGGAAAAATTAGTTTTGCAAATTATTAAATTTTTTAGCGAGCACTGTTTTAGGAGTCTCGGAGTATTGAGCACTGTAGCGCAGGTTTACTGGATTCGAATATCTCATCCTGTGAACAGAATCATTAGAAAAAACAATTTATTATTGATTTAGCAAACATTTTTTGTAATGAGCACTGTGATCAGAGTCCACCCATTTTTCCACCCTTTTTTTTGTAAGAAAGAAAATATTTAGGCTGTAAGGCAAGATATTAGACATGAACCATGATCACAGACTGCAAAACAAGATCATTATTAAAAGGAACCAATCCAGGAAGTTTAAACAGCAACTTGCAATTTAAAATTTAAGACTTTATATTGAAAGAATTAGTTGTTTTCTGATTCTTGGAGAATTCTAGTCTTAACAAGTCGCAGTTGGGGCGGGGCGATAGCCCAGCGGTAGGGTGTTTGCCTTGCATGCAGCCGGCCTGTGCCGGCCCGGGTTCGATCCCGGCATCCCATATGGTCCCCCGAGCACCGCCAGGAGTAATTCCTGAGTGCAGAGCCAGGAGAAACCCCTGAGTATCGCCGGGTGTGACCCAAAAAGCAATAAATAAATAAATAAATGAATAAATAAATAAATAAATAAATAAATAAATAAATAAATAAATAAATAAATAAAATAAAAAAAAAAAACAAGTGCAGAGGGACCCAGAGTTTCTTGGCAGCGTATCGTCTGTAGAAATGAAAGCATAGCCTCTTCCCCGAATGAGGAGGTGACCTGCAATCCATTTATCATCAATTTTCACCCAGATAGGTGAATTGACTGTTTTTTGAGTTTGCATATCTTCTTGAAAGTGACGTTCAGCCGCGGTATAGGGATCTCCTTGAGGGTATATTTAAGAAGTTTAAGGTGAATAATGTTAAAGATAAAGAATCCATTGGAGGCATGCTTGTTTTTCGTTGCTTTAATAGCTGAGTTTTAAGCGTTCTGTGGGCACGTTCAACTATTCCTTGTCCTTGTGGATTATATGGAATTCCTGTAATATGTTTGATCTGCCATTCCTCGCAAAGGATTTGAAGGTTTTGCTGGTGTAAGCAGGACCATTATCTGTTTTTATGGTATGGGGAATACCCATGACGGGAGAAGCACTGGAGTAAAAATGAACAAACAGATTTAGCTCTTTCAGACGTCATAGGAACAGCCCATATGAACCGGGAATATGTATCGATGACCACATGAAGGAAAGGTTTGTTGGGAAATAAGTTAGTATGAGTTATATCCATCTGCCACAATTGGTTTGTCTGTAAACCTCGAGGATTTGCTCCTGCTACATGAGATGTACAATGTAAAGGAGCACAGACAGGACAGTTGCGGACAATTTGTCTAGCTTGTCTCCATGGGATGCCATGGTGTACATGAAGGCGGCGGGCATTTGTATGTAGAGTCTGGTGCTCTTCCTCAGCTGATTTAAATACTGGTGCTGCCAAGAGATCTGCTGCTTCGTTTCCTCGAACCATTGGCCCGGGAGTCGGCTGTGAGAACGGATGTGGGGAGATGTATATAGGGAATGTTCTATTTCGGGAGGGAGATCTTGTAGTTTATGGGTAGCTCCTGAATTATAGGATTATGGGCATTTAAAGAAGCAGTGACAATTCCAGGAAATAAACCAACTACATATGCAGAATCACTCCACCACATTACATGGGCCAGATACATGGGATAGTAAATGTATCAGGGTGGCGAGTTCCACTTGTTGGGCAGATTTATAATTTGTATGCACAGTAGTGGTCCAACGAAAGACCTGTAATTCCACCCCTTCCTGATGAGGAGCCATCAATATAATACACTGGAGCATCAGGAATGGGAGAGGAGCGGACAATGGTGGAAATTATAAAAGGTGTCCTTTTCAGAAATTCCCAGGTTTTTCCAGCTGGGTAATGATAAGATATTTCTCCTGAAAAATCTGCTAAAGCTCTCTGAAGGATTTCACTGAGTGGTAAAACAGCTTCAATTTCTTTTTTTAGGGTCCAGGTAGTACAATTACATGGGGATCATGTCCAAGTAATACTTAGGTTCTTGATCTTCCCTTAATTATAAGGTTAGCTATCATCTCAAGGTAAGGTGTAGCAGTGCGATTCTGCTTGTTATGTAAGTAAACCCATTCTAACGGTCCAGATAATTGGGCTATAGCAGCAGTTGGAGACTCGGGAGTGTTGAAGACCAAGAACCATACCTTTTCTCCGGGATTAAATCTGGAGAGGTAAGATTTTTGAAGCCGATTCATGAAAAAATCTAATTCCTTCTGAGCTTTAGGAGTTAGCTGCCTTGGGCTATTTAAAGCAGGATCACCTTCAAGGGTGTGGAACAGGTTACTGAGCTCACAGTTAGGAATACCAAGGGAGGCGCACCCAGTTGATATCCCCCAGCAGTTTTTGAAAATCATTCAAGGTTTTGAGCCTTTTCTGACTAATGGAGATCTTTTGAGGGGCGTACTGTAGTGCGGTCAAGAGCATAGCCCAAATATTCATATGGAGGCTGCATCTGGATTTTCTCGGAGCTACTTGTAAGCCAGCCTCTGGTAAAACTGTCATTACATCATTATATAAATTCTGGAGATCTCTGGAATTATCACAAGCTAGCAGGATATCATCCATGTAGTGGATGATGTATGCACCAGGAAATTTAGCACGAATGGGTCGCAAAACCTCATCAACAAAGTGTTGACACATCGTAGGTGAATTAGTCATTCCTTGGGGGCAATACTGTCCACTGAAACCTACGTAAAGGACCTTTATGATTAATGGAAGGGACTGAAAATGCAAACCTTTTTTCGATCATCTGGGTGGATAGGTATGCTGTAAAAGCAGTCTTTTTAAATCTATGATAATTAGCGGCCAATCCTTAGGAATAGCTGCTGGAGGGAGCCCAGGTTGTAGGGCTCCCATGGGGACCATAGTAGAATTTACATTCCTTAGGTCAATCAGCAAACGCCATTTGCCTGATTTTTTCTGTATTCAAAAACAGGAGAATTCCATTCTGAAAACGTTTCCTCAATATGTCCTAATTTCAGCTATTCTTCCACTAGATTTGTTAGCGCCTCTAACTTTTTTGGTATTGAGGGGCCACTGTGGTGTCCATATAGGTTTGTCAGACTTCCACTGAATACGGATAGGTAGTGGGCGCTTAACCACAGCGGCCCCAATTAAAAAGGGTTACTCCGGTGTTAGGCTTATTATGGAGAGCTGGAATTGGTGCTCGACGGGGGGTGGCCGAGGTATGTGGATTACTGCCCCCACTGCTCCAGCATGTCTCGACCCCATAAAGTTAAAGGCATAGGGGCTATATAAGGCTGGACCATGGCTACATTCCCTTCAGGGCCAATACACGGCAGCCACCTGGCACTCTGTCGGAGAAGAGAGGAGGAGATATTGCCTACCCCGCTCAGGCTATGGGACACTTTCTTTAGGGCCCAGTTAGAGGGCCAATACTTGGTGGAGATTATGGATATGTCTGCCCCTGTATCCAACATGCCTTTGAATTTCCTTTTATAAATTTCGATGGGTATAACCGGCCACTTGGCCTGAGAAATTCTGGCAGTGTACCCAACTAGATAGTTAGCAGGTGGCTGGTGGGCTTGGTTCTGTGTGGCTGCATAACCAACAATGAAGTTGGCAGAATGGTTGGTACTGTTTAAGCCACCAGCTGTAGGGTGTTCGGACTGACTACGGATCCTCAAAAAATAATAATAGTTTAGCAAGTGGTTCCCCTTTTTTAAAAGTCCATTTAGTTGGCACAGATATTGACAGTATTATCTCTCCATGAGATTCAGGATCCAGAAGTCCGAAATGCACCATAATTCCCTTAAATTTCAGCCAATCGCTCCCTGAATTAAACCCATACTACCTGGGGAGCAGGTCCTTTTTATCCCCTGTTTTTAGCATGTAGGGGTCTTGACTTGGGTATATTGTGACAGTCTTAGGGCAGAGAATGTCGAGACTGTCACTGCCTGATGGGGTAGGCCAGAGAGCATTTATTGACTGTAATTCTGTGGATTCTGATTCGGAGGATAGTGGGCAGGTGGAATGAAGGGAGAGTGCCCCTGGATTCAGCTGGGCCTGGGGCTGGCCCCCACCCAGTTTCCCGCATTAGGGGAGGAATAGATGTTATTTGAGCCTGCGGAGCTTGTGGAACCTGGGGAGGGTCCATGTAACATTTCCTATAAAGGGATTATTAGAATGTTGCCCTGTATTGATAGTTTTTAGGAGATGGGCAATCTCTACGGGTGTGTCCCTTCTTTCCGCAGCTAAAGCAGGTTATCTGTCCAGATGAAGCCTGAGGCTGACTTCGCCTCCAAGACCGACAGTCTCTGGCCCAATGTTTTCCCTTTTCTGCACCTTGGGCATGGTCCAGGTGGGGCCCTTCGAGGGGTGGAGCTGCGATTATTAGAATAGTTTCTCCGATTATTGTTTATCCTTTGAAGTTTATTGTTTCTCCCCCTAGAGCTGTCTGACTTGTTTCTCCCCCCTAGAGCTGTCTGACATTTCATCCCTCTCCTGATCCTCCTGCTGTATGGGATAAGCCTCTATATCATCCTGTGTTTTATGGGAGGTTAAACCGACATTTCTACAGGCCTTTAGATACCCCATGAGGTCATCCTTTTCCCTAATACCATATAGTAATGCTCGACATTTTTGATTAGCATTCTCATATGCTAAGTTTCGTTTTAGGATTTCTTGAGTGGTTGGGTCTTGAACCTGTCTTTGGATTGTTTCACATAATCTCCCAACAAAATCAAAGTATGGTTCATCCACGACCCTGGTAAATTTTTGTATAGCTACCTAAAAATTCTGGGTCGGAACCTACTCTTTCCCACGCCTTTAATGCTGTCTCCCGAGCGAATTTTAAAATAGGTTCAGGTAATGCCGCTTGTTTTGCTTTATTTTTCCATTCACCTTCACCTTTTTAGCATGGCAAAAGTTATAGTATGGCCTGATTCCTTTTCTCTTAAAGTGTCAATATTCTGGTTAACCCCATCTGCATACCACATATGCCATTGCATGTACTGTGATTTGTTTAGACAAGTATCGGCTACCGTTTCAAAGTCTCCCAATACCCACTGACTACTTTCGCTCCAATCAGCTAAATATTTTTAAAGTATAAGGACTTGATATTCCAAACCTGCCGCAAGCCTTCCTAAACGGGGGTTATTGCCTCAATTTTTAAGTCTTCATGAATCGGTTTTTACTTTATCTTTAGATTGGTCATGAGAAAGATTGCTGGGCTTTGCTCTTTGACTCGAGCTAATCTGTTTCTCCCCTTCTTCCTCATCAGAGCTTGTAGTATCTGGCAGAGGAACATCTACCCCCATTGAGGGTATTAACTCTGGAGAGATTTTCAGCTTGGGAATTTGCCTCCTCTGGGTTATCAGCCACATTAGAATTCTTTTTTAGATTTTTTTGCTGGGAATGTATACACCTTTTTCAAGTCTACAGTTTTGGGGCGTGTTTGTGAGCGGCTTTTAGTTGGTTCACGCCTCAGTATTGGGTATGCGCTAGGTCTTGATTGATAAGTTATGAAATCAGAAATCTCCCTGCGTAACACATCCATTTCTTGGTTTTAAGTTTTCAAGTTTCCTATATGTTTCTTCCTTTTGTTCTTTCAATCTTATGTGTAACTTCCAAACCTCCTCTTTCTGTCCATCTATTCTATCTCTCTGTCTGTCGATTTCTTCCTCTAAGATAATGCTGATTTTATCGATATCCTTCTTCTGCTCTTCAAACTTTACTTCAAATTTTAAATCCTGTTTAATAATTTTTACTTTCCTGTTCTTCTAATTTTTCTTTGAATTTTAAATCCTGTTCTTCTAATTTTTCCTTGAATTTTAAATCCTGTTCTTCTAATTTTTTCCTCAAATTTTAAAATCTGGTTAATAATTTTACTTTCCTGTTCTTCTAATTTCTTTTCAAATTTTAAACTCTGTTTAATAATTCTGTCCTCAAGCTTTAAGACCAGTCTACCTGTAGCTTTATGATCCTCACTTATTTCTTCAATCGCTGAGTAAATCTCGTCCCTTAAGATTGCATTCAATTTATTACTTTCTTCCCTCTCTCTATTAAACATTGTCCTTACGCAAAGGTACAGTTTAAAAATCGCAAGGACCCAGATGATTTGTGAAAAGATAGAGTAGTTCTCGAGAAAGGAACTTTATAGACTGGGCTATGTATGGTTCTGAGCCAATAAAAGATACAATGTATCTATACCATGAGATATCCATCATTTTACTCACGGTTCGGAGGCAGATGATCTCTGTCCGATGATAATTAGACCAGGCGATGTTCGTGGTGCCCACACAAAGGGGCGCCAAATGTCGGGCGCTCCGCGGGGTCCCCGACAGTGCCGGGAAGCGAAGTTCCCTTCTACCTCCGAGCCGGCGAGGAATTGATGAGCACTCAGGGATCCGATGAGGTTTTTAAAAGACTTTACTTATCACAGGTTCAGGCATACAAATCAGCAAAAGGAAAAACCCGATGCTTAGGATTCCAGGCTAGAACCCCAGCCACGTGTAGGCCAAGATGGCGACCACCACGTGCAAAGGCTTTGGGAAAGGAGAAGAACACTTCCAAGCAGGGCGACCGCTCACAGCGAGCGACAGCCCCCAAAGAAGCGGGGGAGAGTGAAAACCGGCTAGTTTATACCCATGCAACTCAGGCCTTCCTCCCATTGTTATGGAAAGCAGGGAGTGTTAAATGTCCTTAGATAATCCCTCCCTGCACCTCACCTAGGCCCTTTAGTATGCTAATGTTTTGAGCCAAATGCCCTTAAAGGAGTCCTGCAACAGATACCCAGGAGTACATATTCACTGTATCACTGTCACTGTCTTCCTGTTCATCATCGATTTGCTCAGAGTGGGCCCCAGCAACATCTATATATGTCCTGTCTCATGCTAGTAGAGCCCAAGGGCATCTGCTTGCTCCAGGAACATAAAGAGCCTCAATCCATTCCGGAATGAGGTCTATAATTGTGACTGGTATTTGGCATATAAAATACAACACGGGGTAGCTTGCCAGGCTCTGCGGTGCAGGTAGCATACTCTTGTAGTCATCTCTAAGTCCAGAATTTATTGATGAGCCACGCGGCCGGCTGTGATAAGGCTGGTCTGCTGGGTGGAGTTCTGATGAGAGAGAAGTCCGGATGTGAAAAATGGAAGCCCTCATGGAGTGGGGGTCATCTGGCTTGTTGCAATGCTCTGCTGGGGTGGTGGGATAGGGCTAGAACCCGCCACCATCCTCCTGGGCACCTCATGAGCGGCTGGAGCAGGGAAAGCCAGTAGCAGCTCTGCCCCATGTCTGTGAGTCTCTCAGGAGCTTTATTGGAATGGCGATCCAGGCCTAGAACTCATCTTCCCTCCCAGATGACTCATGATCAGGGGTATATATTACATAATTAATTAGCTCCTACATTACAAATGCATAGCCCTAGCAGTTTTCCTTTTGATATACAAAAAAGTATGTTACTTCAACACAAGAGAAGGCACATAGGAAAGAAAAAAAACAAAATTTCAGCAATCCACTGCACCTGGTTAGAAGTCAACACCTACAGAGTAGGAGACAGAGGGCTTTAAACAAAGGTAATGCAACAAAATCCATCAAACAGTAAACTGAATTAGTAGCAGTAAGAAAGTTGAATTACTTACAATATTCTTAAAATGAGTATGATTTATAATATTGTCTTTGTTATTTAGTATGTGTATGAAAGAAGTGAAACGTACTATGTTACTCTAAAAACAAAATTTTAGGGATGGGGAGAGATAACACAATAAGTAGAGCATTTGCCTTTGCATGCACCCAACTTCGGTTTCAATTCCAAGCACTGCATATGGTCCCTTGAGTCCTGCCGTAGTGATCCCGAGCACAGTGTCAATAGTAAACCCTGAGAATTGCTAGGTGTGGCCCTTACCAAAACAAAACAAAGCAAAAAAACAAAACAAAAAGCACCTCCTGACTACTTCAAAATTATTTTCACTATTGTGAAGAAAGAGAAACTGAATGCTTTGATACCCATAGAATATTAACACAATATTATAGAAGTGATACCTTTAAACAATTGTTTCTTCCCCCCCTGTGAATTTTTCCAAATCAGTTATTTCATTTCTATAATATACTTTCATGACAGAACAAACACAAATTAACATTACTGGGTCCTGAGTGGAATTCGTTTTGAAGCTTTTACATGCTCTAGTGAACTAAAAATAAAAAAAAAAACAGTAGCACGTGCCACTATCAAAGAAATAGTGGCAATGCATTCATTCTATTTCTATGGTGAACACACACACATAGTGAAAGTGTTTGTCAGTCATGAAAGGACTTGGACTTCAATGAGATGGCTATAAGCCGCCTTTGAAACTACAGATCCAAATAGTACAGCTGGAGAACAAGTGTTTGACGGCTTAAAAATATTGTGCCTCTAGGACTAATTATGCTTTTGCAAACTTAGTAAAACATTGCTGTTTATTTAAACTTCGACAGCAAAAGATCTCCCTCAAATGAATGGTAGCTATTCCGAAGCCTGCACATAAACATCTATTTTGTGGAGAAACTGGCAATTAAGGACTTGTGATGAATTCTAGTCTTTTTCAATCTCTTTAAAAGAACACTATCAAATCAAAGAAAACAAGATATGAAGGCTTCTTTAAAAATCTGCCCTTTCTCACATGACTTAAGATGACAGGAAAATGACTTAATTTTTTTATGTGTAGGTATATTTATATACTTATTTATTATAAATCCAAAATTAGTTAGAATCCATGTTTCCTTAGGATGACTCAGATTAGAATTAACAATTTAAAAACTCTCTTACACTATTTTAGGAAGGAGCAGTTCTAGATAATTATTTGTTTTGACACTCTATATACATGATGGGTATTTATTTTTATAGATCTATTGATTTTTAGATTAGCTTAATATCTAAAATATTCATAGCATATTATAAAAAGTATATGAAAATATTATATGAATCCTGGATTTATTTTTTTAAGAGTACAAACTCCTGATGTATCTATCGTATGGCTTTCTAGGAGCATAACAGATA